>WEDG01002689.1:0-11152 GCA_017591395.1 Schistocephalus solidus | reverse complement strand
TGGAAGCCTGGGGAGCGTTGCGGACTCATGTGGTGGAATACGCGACAGTGACTGTCGGGAGATGCATGTGCTCAAGTTGAAATCAGTTGACTGGCTCGCAGGCCATTTTTATAAAGCTTCTTTTCAGCAGGAGCCTTGGCTGTGAAGGTAGAAATTGACTTGCTTTCGAGATCAAAAAGCAAATAAGTCGGTTGGGGCAATGATGGCAAAACGGGCATAGCTGTCAGGTAGTAGGCAGTAGGGGTTACTACAGACGCTCTCTGTAAGATGGAAGCCTGCCTGAAAAACTGGATGGAGGCACAAGTGCTGATCTATCCGAAACATTGAAGTAAAATCACCGACGCTAATTGTGTTAGCAGCGTGGGCAGCCGCAGGTGGTAGGAAAAATGTCAGGACGACAGGTGTTGACTTGACGCTGATGACAAACTCTCAGGTTATTCCGGTGGTTGCAGGCTTGAGGTGAGCATATGGCGCTGGTGATGAAGAAAGGAATATATCGGAGATTGGAAAGCATGTTGGCGTGACCACGACATTGTACACTGGTGAATTAGCACACTGATATGAGAAACTGGCGTTTTCGACGCAAGGAATCCTAGAGTGTTGGAGCCAAAATGAATGCAATGGTAGGGAGGTTTTGCCAATAGCGTTATGGGGCACCCTCAGCTGTTTCGGCCTTGGGGGCCACTGTCGAACCCAGCCTGCGGCCACACAGTGACAGGCAGGCTATGCTAGGCCCCAGGGGTTTTAACACATGCTGCTAGCCGATGACGGCTATGACCATTGCAGTTTCCATTTTTCTTTGCGGTAGTGTAATTCGAACTAAAAGGCTAGGATCACATGCCATGTCCAAACACTGAAAGGGCACTGATTTCGACACAGCGGTATATTAAGTGCGTGAATAGAACTCCGAAGTGTTATTTCGGGTGGTACCTAGAGAATGCACGTTTCGAACGAAAGATCGGTGTGGTTCACAACCAGCGCATTTAGAGGGCTGATCTGCGCAGTTCGGTTCGAGTCTTGACTTGAACTGATATGGTAAGTTTGGTTGAGGATATGCCTCAGCTTTTGTGAAGCAGTGTCAATAGCCTCGTTTTCTCGTACATGAACAAAAGGATTGACA
Source organism: Schistocephalus solidus (assembly GCA_017591395.1). Classification (NCBI taxonomy): domain Eukaryota; kingdom Metazoa; phylum Platyhelminthes; class Cestoda; order Diphyllobothriidea; family Diphyllobothriidae; genus Schistocephalus; species Schistocephalus solidus. The sequence continues at coordinate 10,032 of WEDG01002689.1, read as the reverse complement.
CAGAACCAACAGCAGGATGGAGTCGAGGAGAACATTCGTGGCCATCGAACTCAAGCAGTCACATTTCCATTAAGTTGGGGTCACCAGTTTGAGGTGCCTTGAGTATTGGATGAAAAAACTGTTTGAGGCAGCATGCTTAAAAAATTTGACATGATTTAAAAAGACGAGCGGTTGAGGATTAGGGGTAACAAATTCGAAAGAATTTTGCCAAGCATATAAGTGAATTAGAGTATGCAATCAACAAAATTGGATCGTCGTTGTAAAGAGATGTGGAACGAAAATTTACACAGTAACAAGGATAAATACCGTTGGGATATTGATGCGAACGAATCGTTAAAAAAAGAGAAATTAAAACAGTTTTGGAAATTGTTTGCCTCAGTTCTGATAATTCGTTCTCCTCCTCGGTTATTTCTTGTCATCTGATTAGTGTTAGTGGCTGCAATGACTTTCCAACGTGATGAGTCATGAAAACTGAGACGGCCTCCTAAAACTCATGGATTAACTATTTGTGTTGATGACCTACTGACCGCCGCGTCAGATGAAATGGCTGTATGGCCGTCTCTGGATGGCCTCACCGTCGACCTTGTGGAACTCGCCCTAATTGCCCTATAAGTGCTCGGTGTAAGTAGTGAAGCCGGACCTGACAGGAGTGCATATGTCCAATCCTCCGACTTCCGGAGCTAATATTTAAAAACTGAATGTTTCAGCCATTCAGCTTACAAGAGTCGCTCCTCTGAATTTGAATGTATGGTCAGTATGAGTGACGAGCGATATGATTCGAGATTCACGCTCCACTTTCTGTATCTTAACCTAGTAACCTTACAGTTGGTTTCACATATTTAAGCAAGTCACGTGGCAACTTCGCACTTACCCTCCTCAACTTTCAATTGCTGAGGTCAAAATGAGTGACCTGGGCCTTTTGATGTCATCGCACGACGTCATATTTTAAACATGGGTTAAACCTGCACCGAGGGGCCATATTACATAGAGGACCGATGTTCAGACCCCTATGATGCAAAAAATAGCCTTCCTGAATTCAAGCTTCCGATCTATTGTTGTCGTTCTTTCGTTCAGCCTTGTCTTGGCGTGAACAAAAGCGCATGCTTTTTCCTAAACCCCAAGGTGACTTTAATGTCCGAGTCCTTCAATTCCATTGTCTAGTGGTATGTGGTAAGATGTGTTTAGTCCTGCGAACGGTTTGCTATCACTATTCCTCTTGTGAGACAGAGACTATGCTATAAGAGTTCAGTAATTTTCGGATGTATGTGGCTTTTCTGAACCGCGTACTTCGCAATTCCCTCTTAGCACACATGTACATAAAGACGGCGCACATAAAAGTTCTCCGTGGTGGTGGTGGTGGTCTTTTTCCGAGGGAGTAGGCGTAAGTAATTAAGGAGCGGTTGGAATTTAGTTGCCAGGAGATGAAAATAATCCGTTTTCAATTTATTATTTTGATACCCTGGTCTCACTTTGAAATGGCCAGTAAAAGTTTTCATCCTTTCTGTCGTGAGGACTGTAACTCTACCTGATCTCCCTGGTGGGATCTGGGAAAAGGCCCGAATAAGGCTGGTTGTCAATAAATGTTTATTTATTTTCACAAATCAACCTCAGTATTGCCCAGCTAGCAAGTTGTTCTATATCTTTCATTTTACTTACCAGAGCACACTGCGTTCCAGACTAAGGGACAAGACCACATAAATTCAAATCTACGTGATCAATTTCACCAAAATATATACCCTGTAGCCCTCCTAAACTGGTGCCTCCTTTAAGACAAGAATTTAGGAATCATCAAATTTTTAAACCTGTAAAGTCACCAAAATTCACATAGGATTATTTATAAGATTATATCGACGTTTGAGTTTGGTTAAATGTCACCATTCTAGTCATTTACATAAAGTAAACTGCTGACCAATAGATGAACCCGTCACTGAGGCCTGCTAAATGAACGGGCCCCACATCAGTGCCAAAATACTGACCAATTTAATTCAAGGCAAGTTAGATAAGAATAACTAAAAGAAATTAAAATGTATAACAGTATTGGGTGAGCCAACACTAACTCAAAATAAAAAATTAAACTTATTGCTGCAAGCTTCTAATGAGATAGGAGATGCGTTCCCGGTTTTATCAACATCCAGGCAGTCACAGGATAAAGTTAACCTTTCCAGTAGGTGCGATAGTAATGGTTCCGTGTAGCGCAAACCATTGACATTATGATCGAGAAAAACTCAAGCTGAATGCGATAACTTTCAGAGAGCTGTACGAACAGGGATGGAACCTTCATAACTTTGAATAGCTAAAATATTCATTCCTTCGCAACCTCTTTTGTTATTCGAGTGTCAAATCCAGGCTTGCTTCTCAATTCTCTACTTGCAAAACCGTGGCTCATCGGACCAGGTAAGCCTCGTCCGATGTGGGGATTTCCAGTCATACTGCCGCGCGGCACAATACGGCCGTGCTCGCTTACGGTTCCTAGTTAACCAGAGCAATTCAAGCTCCATTCTGATATGCTCAGGTGTATTACCACATTGTGGAGGAATGCCTGAACTCCACTTGCAGCATGCAAACAGAAGATAATGTGAGGCGAATACAATGCACACACCTCAATAGCTAACCGAGAGATCATAATGCGGTGCAACTACGCATTTTCCGTGAGACACACATTGGTACTTTTACAGGACTCGTAGAAATGACGGAAAATTCCATTTTTGGCCAGCCGTACATGTCTCGTAATTAGGACACGAGCTGAGTGCACACACAACGCTGCTATGTTAGCTAGTGCGCGCGAGTGAATGTTTGCATTTTGGCTCTCCCTGCAAGTACCTGTCCATTAACCAGGTTTTTATGCTAACTCAATTTGTTTACCGCATCTTCGCGTTGGGAACAATACGTTTGCTCATCGGAAACCGTTGATAATAATTCGTCGTTTCCTATATTTCCGTCTGCATAAAACAATGATTACGGTTTCACCCAACTACTTGGCTATCGAATGCTCTGACTTACCGGCTTTTCCTCATCCCGATCGACTAACATACACCCCTCTGTGGAATAGCATGAAGGTTTGGAAAGAATAATATGCACCACCGGACGAGTGAGTGCCATAAACGATCACTGAGCGCCCATCTACCATTGTCAATATTAACGATCGAATCGACAAGACAACGAGCTCGTGGCGCAGTGGATAGGGGTCACGAGTTGGAGTCTCGACTGCCACAACACTTGAGGCGGGGTATGGCTGGCTGCTGACGGCCTATGACTCAGAAATGGCCATTCCAGTCACCCTTGTTTTTGTCGGTTAATGTCACTTTACCTATATCTCTAGCTGGTGTGTGGCTGTTGGCGAGGTTCTAGAGTGAGCCCATGAGCTCAATGGTTAGAGCGTTGAAATTCTGGTCAACGGGTCGCGGGTTCGATCCCCGGGTGGTGCACCACCTGGGGTTGGATATGACTGGCTGACGACGGCCAATAAGCCAGAAATGGCCATTCCAGTCTCCCTTGTCTTTGCTGAATATATTCCTTTGTCTATTCTACTGCTGCTGGGGCATCTTATAGGTGTCGCGCTGAATATAAGCTGCAACGACCGCAGCCTTCTCATGATTCAGATGTGCAAAAAATATTGTTAAGGAGAATGGCTATTTCCTCCGACATCAAAAATTAACACTGATAGTCAAAATATGCCATGCTTGTAAAAATGCATCTAGCTGCCTATGGTTAAAACAAATGATATTTGTTTATACAAAAGTACTCAATAATTTTCAAATGATCATAGAAGAAAACGTGATCACAGACAATGCCACATACCTCTCTACATTCATCCCGCAGAACTTAAATGACCGCCTGTAATATCGGCTAAATTTGTGAATATAACTTTACGTTTAAAATCAAGACCAAGTCTCCGTAGACAGTTTAAGGAGGTAACGAGCTGGGAGCTGTTCTACACAGAACACTGAACTGTGGCTTCAAAGAGCAGTCATCTGGAGAAGTAGCGATCTGTTAAGTCTGGGCCTGGGAATGCATGTGCCTAGGGTTGGGTGTTCCTGGGTGGTCTGCTGCCTTTAGTGGGTCGTGGGAGCAAAGTCAACGGTTTCGTGACAAGTGCGCGTGCATGGACTTTTACCGGTGAACTGGTCGGTTACGACTGCTCGGACAAGAGTGCATATTTGGTTTGCAGTCAGTCAGGATGGTAGGTTGGACTGGTTTGGCGAGGTTTCAGGCAGTGTATCAGTTTGGAGACAGTGCCAGGTGGTCTAGCAGCCGAGTACTTCATGAAAATGGTAAGTGCCCGACCAACAAAACAGAGTTTGGTCGACTTGTTATAACGAACATTAACGAATAGTGTTTTTTAAACACTCGCACATACGTGCCGGTAACTTACCGTGCTCGAGAATATGCCCGAATATCGTACGTCCATACGAGTCCCCCAATTCGTACATTACTGGTCATAAAGCCAGTTCCATCGAGTTGACCGCAAGAAGTAACTTTTCGACTGTCAGGAGCGGCGTCGTCAACCGCGTGCTCCACGCAGTGGGAACAGTACCGGCGTGTGAATTAGTTTATAGTGAAACAAACTTATGCGGCACTTTCGGCAATTTTGTCTCCCTCACCCTTTTGCATCCATGATGAGACAATACCCAGAAGGCAAGACGTGCGTGGCAGCAGTGGCTGCCAAAGCTTAACAACCCGCCTAGGCATGCCACAAACGATGTGGTCTCCAAAGTGCGTAGCAGGCTTTTGACAGGGTGGCTCGGATCTCACCTGCATGCTATTCTCCACTAAGACAACATTAACAAGCATAAGTTGGGATATGACCCTCAGTCATGCGGAGGATCCAGTTATCCCGTGACATTATTCATTGATGTTTTAAATCCACTCATGTCGCGAACGTAAGAGAGTGTGAAACGTATCCAACCCACGCATAAAAATAGTCCATTGTGTTTTCGCGATGCTGTTATTGCTGGAAGACCGCTACTCAGAATCCGCGTATGACCATCCGATTTTTTCCTTATCGTTTCAGACGTCTTATAACAATGCCTACTTGTTCACCCAAGGATTTGGCTATCTAATGCCTCGACTTACCTATCGTCCTATATCTTCCTATGTTGGCTAGCGGGATGGCTTCGAAAGAATTACCATGGCGTTTGGGGAATGAAGCATCAACCGTTTGATTTGATTGAACCCTAAAAACGGACTCTCCTAATTATGACTAAATCCGGGGCACCTAATCATCCTTGATGCGGCACACAGTTTTACTTTTAGAATGCGTTGGGCGATGCTTAGAAATTACTGCAAATTCCATTTTCCGATTAGCTGCACATGTCCCATAATTATGACACGAGCTAAGTGTGTTGCTATATTCGCTCATGCCCACCAATTACTGTGCGTGTATTTTGGCTGTCCCCGCAACTTTTAGTTCATTAACCGGGTTGTTAATCAAACTCTGCTTGTTTATCGCATCGTCGCACAAGAAACAGATAAGGGGGCGGTATGTACCATTAAAGCCCTGCACTCTGCCGTAACCGCACCTAGTTTTGTCGTAGCTGACCGAACTGGAAGGGTACGGCAGCAGAGAGACGCAATGAAAACTTGTCAAGTTCCGAGAAGTTGTCAGTACGAGTGGTAAGAATTCATAAGTAGCCAAATAGCCAGGTGCGTGGTGTAGTGGATAGTGAGTCTGCTCTTACATCCTGCAAACTGTGATTAGCTTTTTGATGCAGCCCTTTTCAACTTTTCTGTGAACTTAACACAACCGTGCCGATAGCTTTCAACGTTAGGCCCCTTCAGGTACATAGTATTTCAGCTTTCATGCTTGCATCCCCCTAACATGCATAGGGGTCGTAAACAAATGTTCACGTAGTTTATGTTCCAGCAACAGTACTTCACGAGATTCAACTCGTCGCTAAATTCTGGACATGCTGCCGAGCTCTCTTTCTCTCTTTCTGTCTCTTCTAGATTGCTCCCTAATTTTTGCGAATCACAAATGCCCACATCTTCACTTGGTGTGTGCAATCGGCTCCTGCTGGTTAATCACGAATTATGCCTACTTTCGAAAACTGTTGGGTCATGATGCGAACTGAATTAAAAGTACGTAGCCTGATGCCCAATGCTTGGAATTGAAATCTCATGTGGTCTCACTAGACTTCTGACTATATTCTATATGAAGGAGATATCAATTTGATACTCTCGCCAATGGTTAACTTGAGCATTATTGGTCGCTTCGAAATTATTGCCTCGATGCTATTGTCACTTTCCATTTCAATTCGCTAAGGCACTGTTGCTATCCGGAGGGGTGGCCCAGTGTCCGGGGGTGTTGCACAAACGCTGCAGACAAGCCACGCCTCCGGTGTTACAGACACAGTTAATGACAGTGAAAATCTACGTCGGGTCTGAATCACGGATAGCAACATAAACGGTCGAATCGTACTGCTTCCCGTCTAGCGTTCATCGTGCGTTTACCCTTAAACAAAGTGACCCGAGCTGCAGCCAGGTACGTTAGAAACCAGAGCGTAATGATTCGCTATAAATGCGGCTTCTTTCTATCTGCCCATTTGCCGACTGTAACACCGGGATCTTAACCGGTTCGGAAGCATGTCCAAACACACTTACCTAGCGACCGATCTTACTTTCAATGGTTAGAAAGAATGGGAAACTCACAGTTACCCATGTATTAATGCCTAGTGTATTCAAACTGAATACGAGCTTATGCATAGAGCATTTGGTGAGCAGAAAACTTCCCGCCCTGAATCCCTGCTCGTAGTGTAGGGTGCCCGGCTCAAATCTATGTGCTCAGCTATCAGGTCTTCTCGGCCTGAGAATGAGTCATGCCTGTCTGATGACGGCAACTGAGTCAGTGGGAGCTGTGTCGACATCCCGCCTGCATCCTGCCTGGTCACCGGCGGCCATCTTACTTTCATACATTAACTGTCAAGTTTTCTTTGATAGACACGGTGACATCTCAAACTTGTCTCTTTAGCTCAGGTACAGACTGACTTAGTAACCATCACCCACTTCATTATCCTTATGTATGTACACTGAGGATGAATGTAACTAAGGACTGCCTGTGCTATTGTGTGCAATTGTAATGGACGAAATAGTGGACGCAGTCGTTTCTCAACAGGGCTTCCCGTTATTGTGTACTTTCTGCCATAGAAAAGTCCTTCACGATTCCGAATGATGGTCATACTAGACCTACGACTCTGGTTGCTCTGATTTGAATAATTACTACCGAAACACCAACTGCAAACTCTAGTTAGTTTCGAATAATAAGTATTGTTTCCATTCATATATACTTATTTGGAAATCTTTCAATTTTCTGCAGTTTCGAACCTCCATGACCATGATGGAACCATGGCTAGTTTAACATCTAAATGTCCATATTTTCCATTTGCAAAAAGTGACATCGTTTTACCTTCAGAACAAGCCTCTTCCTGCCCCCCCCCACTTCCAACGACAATGAATAGTCGGTCGGGTCCGATGCAAACCTCGGTTTCATAAGCCAACTCTGGCTCCAAAACTGTCAACTATTGGCACACGGACACATTTTCCGTATTCACACCTGTTGGGTGCCTGGCTTTGGTGAGTCATCAGGCTAAAGACTCACACGTCGTGACTGCGATTTCCTGTCATCGAAGTCACACGGCAGCACTGTGACTGAGCCTGCCAACTCGGCACCTACACGTTGGCTTCCCAAAACTGTTGCTTCCTGTTCATTTCCAGGCCCAGAGTGTTCAACAGTGCGCAATTGTTTGCACATGTACCCCTTTCTATGTAGTTACTAATGCTGTCACTCTGTGTGTGCATTAAGCTGTTTAAAATTTTTTCTGATGCTTTGAGAGTTTTGAATTTGTTCCGCAATATAACCCACCTAAAGCGGACTAACAGAAATTATAGGACATTTATTTGTGACACAACGTTCGTTTATTGCCGGTAGCTAGCTGGCAGGCGGGCGGAAAAATGGGATCGAGTGAGATCCTAACCACATCAGTGAGTGATACGCACTTGTTTGACTTGTTTATGTACCTCACTGCACAAGGCATATGACGTACTGATGATCGGTAATGACCGTGAAACAGCTGTCTGCGTCTTGCCTGTTGCACCATTAGCAACATATTTGTGCTATATATATATATATATATATATATATATATATATATATATATATATATATATATATATATATATATATGATAGTGTATCGCTCACCGATCTGCTTAAGGAACATTTATGTTCCGTTGTGCCCTGGAGCTCAAACTAGACCCCTCACACGCGGTCGCATAGCGACGTGTAGCGTATGTTGATAATATGGAACTGACAAAGACAAGGGAGACCGGGCCAGTCATACCCAATCCCATGTGTGGTACACCTGTTTCTCAAGTTGCTACGCCTACACTGGGAGTTCAACAAGAGTAAATACTTTAACGAAGGCCATTCAGCGAGTTGGTTTACGACAGTTCATGCAGGGTGCGCAAAGGTAACTGGCATGTGGTTATGCATACTCCCACTGGACATCTTGTTTATTCTAATCTACTCATGGATGGCGCCCTGACTAGGAATCGTGCCAACCACTGCCTTCTCATGATTTATGTGTGCACAGAATAGTGTTAAGGAAAATGCGCATCGCCTCTGGTATTGCAAATTAACTCTGATAATCCTGTTTGAACAAATGAAGCTAAGTGCCTATGTATTATGCACTTTTTGCCCAGCGGTGTTTGGGACATTCACTGGGAAAGTTATCTGCGTCTGAGTCAAAGGTGGCCCTCTGTGAGTGACGTTTTTGCAGACAAAATGCAGGCTATTCGTTTATACAAAATTACTCAAGAACTATCAATGACCTCAGAAGAAATAGTGATCACAGACAATGCCACTTCCCTCTGTTCCTCCATCCCCGAAGAACCAGCAAGGACCGCCTGCCGCATCGGTTAAATTTGTGAATAACCTTGCAATCAGAAGCAAGCTCATGCTCGTGCTCGTGCTCGTGTGGTCTCCTGCCTTTAGAGGATCGCGGGAGCAAATTAACACGTTTTGTGGCAGATGCACGTGCATGCACTTTTACCAGCGACGTGGTAGGCGGTGACTGTTTGGTTAGGGCTGCAGCCAGTCGGGAAAGTCATTCGGACTGCTGAGGCAGTCTTTCAGGCAGTGCAGCAGGTATAAGACAGTGTTTTGTGATCTTACAGCAGAATTTACAAGTGACCGGCCAAAAAGCAGTTTTTTTGCGTGCTTTAAATAAACACTAACGAGTAACGTGTTTATTTTCCGATACACTTGCGCAGGCGCGCTGGTAGTTTATGGCGCCGGAGAATACTCTCGAACCTCGTAGGCCCACGCAATACAGCCAACCAATACGCGCCTGACCACGAGCGAACTAGCCGCGAAGGTGCTGCTTTTTTTAAATACTGCCGGTTGTCTAATTTAAAGCTATTTAATATCATGTTACTTAATTAAACCATGTTTTTTTTAAGAAAAACGTGGGCGGAATAACCTAGGTGAGAATTTAATATGCAGCCGGACTGAGAAAGTACAGCACAGGAACTCCGGAAATACGAGACGAATAGTAATAGTAACTGGCGATAAAAGCGAAAATGCGAGTGCCAGGAAGTAAGTGAGAAGAAGTAGACGCGAGCCCTGTGACCAGAACTTTATTCGCCTGGCATTTCGGATTCTAGCTCAAAACCATCTTCAGAGACAGAGAGCCGTATCTGATGTTGAGTTAAAGATGGAATCCAAAACTAGGCGAATAATGTTCTTGCCCCAGGGGTTGCGTCGTCTTCTTTTTAGCAATATAAAATTTATAAGTAAGGTACGCGACCGCGCTAATAAACGTAATCTGCGGAAGACATTGAGAAAACCTGCATTTATATCACATGTATTTTATTCCTCCAGTGCAGTGATGGATAAGGCCGCATGATGTGAAAAGATGCGATTTATTGGTGCGTAAATTGGCGAAAAACGGCTTCCTGCGGCATGCGTGAAATTCAATCGTCTGACTAGCCGAGTATTCTCACGCTGCCAAAGTCGTGCCCTGGCGAGGACGCGTGA
>WEDG01002688.1:0-92049 GCA_017591395.1 Schistocephalus solidus | reverse complement strand
ATATATATATATATATATATATGGCAAAGACGTTATACCGTACTTCCGACATAGATACTAGCTAAAAAGCCCAGACACGTGTTTCGCCGATGTTTCTGCTGCTGTGTGACACAGCAACGAGGGGTTCAGCTCCTCATTGGGTCCCCAGCGTTCTCTATGCGGTTTCTGGTATATGGACTCCAGAGAATAATCGGGATAAATAATTTCTGAAATTATTAAGTGCAGGACATGGAGTCAGGTGATTCGGACATGACTTTTTAGGGTCAGACCCGAAATTTCAATGAACATTTGGGTCGAAGACAATCAACCACTGTGGAATAACCACGTAATGCCCATTCTACAAAACAAGTAGTACTACAAGTAGTATGAATTTTATATGGCAAAGACGTTATACCGTACTTCCGACATAGATACTAGCTAAAAGCCCAGACACGTGTTTCGCCGATGTTTCTGCTGCTGTGTGACACAGCAACGAGGGGTTCGGCTCCTCAGTGGGTCCCCCAGCGTTCTCTATGCGGTTTCTGGTATATGGACTCCAGAGAATAATCTGGTAAATAATTTCTGAAATTATATATATATATGATGATGAAATGGAACGGACAAAGACAAGGGAGACCGGAATGGCCATTTCTGGCTTATTAGCCGTCATCAGCCAGTCATACCCAATCCCAAGTGTGGCACACCTGGGATTTGAACCCGCGACCTATGGTATTTGAGTCAAACGCTCTACCATTGAGCCTAGGGCTCATTGTTTTGTCGGTTGTGATCGGGAATATGATGATAGTGTGGGGCTCACCGATCTGCTTAAGGAACATGTATGTTCCGTTGTGCCCTGGAGCTAAGACTAGAGCTCTCGCAGGCGGTCGCCTAGCGATGTGTAGCATATGATGAAATGGAACCGACAAAGACAAGGGAGACAGGAATGGCCATTTCTGGCTTATTAACCGTCATCAGCCATTCATACCCAATCCCAAGTGTGGCACACCTGGGATTTGAACCCGCGACCTTTGGTATTTGAGTCGAACGCTCTACCATTGAGCCACGGGCTCATTGTTTTGTCGGTTGTGATCGGGAATATGATGATAGTGTGGGGCTCACCGATCTGCTTAAGGAACATGTATGTTCCGTTGTGCCCTGGAGCTCAGACGACAAATATTAACCACAGTTTTGCGCAGGTAGCCGGTTTGTATCGGATTCTTCTGCCCTATTCCGTAAAGCTCTTTAGGTACTCATGATACAATGAAGCAATTTTTATTAAAATTTAAGCAACCGTTCTAGCACCGTAACATTTTTGTGTATGCTCAACCCCGAGTCTGTACCATATGCTGTGGATGATCTCTGTATATTCAGCAAGGATAGTGGCTTTCTTCGTTACTAGGAAATGTTATTTAGGCTGATGGTGAATTAACTCTAAGCTCAATTATAATGGTGATTTTAAGATGGCTTATAGCTTTATCGATTATTCGATCCTTAAAAGGAACTCACAATGTCCCAGACAAATGGCAAAGCTTAACTGATGTAACGCATGGGAATTTGTTCCCTGAGATTTCTATCATCCAAATAATGAAGCACTGAATTGAAAGTATGCATTCGACAAAATCAGGGCGTTTACCAAGTCAGACTGGCTCTAGAAAAAAAGCCAATTTTTAGGAGCACCGAGACTCAACACTTATCCAGGACTACTTGTATAGCGTTTTCCACGAACTCCTCAAAAGTCCCGGTGATACTGCCTAAGTCTGCACTATACTTTTGCTGGATATTTTTAGGATTGCGAGTAAACTTTGGATCTTGTGCTTAAGCATCAGTTTTAAGTTAAGGCCAGAATACTATACTATGACTGCTCTCATCACTCCTGCGAAAATTCCTCATGGTAGTCCTTAATATAGCAATATTAAAAAAACGTTTTTCCGAGTTTGGTTCAGGCAGGCGAAGCAGGCAGGAATGTCCGTAACCCCATCACTTGGAATTCATTTAATGTCCGCACGCTATGCGCCTCGCAGCGTGCTTGATCAAGAAAATTATACTCGGCAGGGTTCAACGCGTCTCCTTAAGTTTCACAATTTTACGAAGGCCCGACTTGCCAAAAATGTAAAGTTTCACCCAGACATGGGTCTCTTAGAACCATAGTTTCTAGCTTGTAGTGTGACCAATGAGATAACGGTTCACTCAGAGGAAAATTAAAGTAATTTGCAGAATATGTGGTCAATCATCACTAGTCCGGTGTAGGAGGGAAGCTATAGTCACTGAATGATCCCCGTAAATGTTAAAAACAATTTTAAAATGTTTTTTCAATTAGGAAAGATTCTGAAGTGGGATTATCATATCGATCATCATGCGGTAAAATCCCATAGTATTTCCGAAGGGCCAAAATGCATGAGTGCAACAATGCCGGCTTTTGAATGAATGTCTTTGCGGCCGTCTGAACTTAAATTTTGTGAATCTTTTGACTAATTTTCGATGCCTTTATAAAGCCAAAATATCTTATGGAAACCTATACTACCTTGTACTCATTTGATAACGAATTACGTCCTTTGCATCCAAGGGTATTCCAAAATTGTCCAATTATAAGATTTTTAAGACTTTATAATGCGCATTCAAATCTTTTCGTATCCCTTCGTTTGCTTATGCCCCCGTGAAATATGAAACGTATTTCACATTTATTGCAAGGTTTTATGAATATTGTATGCTGTCTTGTTAATGGCATCGAGGACTGTATGCTACGCCTTACAAAGAAAACATAAAGCTAGTAAGCTGAAACTTCTAACGCACATGCAAGGGCAGATTCGGCTAAAAGTGTTTGGAAATCAGCAAACTAATTAGTTTCCTTACGCTTTCTATAATTTATAAGAGAGTAAAACTAATAGAGGAAACGCACATTAATTAAGTATTCATTTTAACAACTGCAGTTTATAAAGGTGGCCGAATAGACGTAAATATAAAAGCTGGCGTTTTCAACTGTCCGAGCAGTCTTAGTACCATGATTCAAAGTAATAATTATTACCATCGCACTCAAGTATTCCTTCCTACTTGAGAACGCAGTTCAAATTATTGGTGAAAAGCTATTCACTATAAGCTATCGGGTAGATAATAATATTATATGGGCAGTTTCTATCCCCCATTTAAGTTTATTTAGGCTCTCGTCACTCGGTAATTATTTAATGCATACATTGGACTTGGCCGAAGTCTTTCAAATGGTCACTTTTGTTTGAATTTCATTTCATAAAAAAAACTGCCAAATGAAAAGCGGATTCCACAACTAAAGTACGAAGGAGAAAAATTACATAAAACCTTATAAATTGATTTAAGTTGTTCTTTTCGAAAAAACCTCTATCGAGGCGCAGTTGACACTCGATAGCTCCATGCCGTACGCGACTACCAATAGATCGATTGCAGAAACTCTACAGTAAATGACCTAACGCATGCAGTGTCATATTCGTAATTTTAGGTATTAGCGTAAAGTTCAATTGTTCTTGTAATTTCGGTTTTTGAGTGGAAAGAGGCTTAGAAAACTTTTATTAATGAAAGGATTGGTAAGGAAATTGGCAGGATTGGGACAAAAGAGGAGGTTTCCGGATATTTAAGAAATTTCCAATGGTATTTTCTATCACAGAACACAACATATTTTATGTGTTTTGTTATAAGAGGGAATTATTATAAGCTGTAAAATTTTCAAATTAATTTTTTATCAAACCGGAAAATCTGATCTTAAATCACTGAAAATAAGTTGAAGGCAAGTCTGATGAAACGCATTGTTTTTTGAAGACAAGTAAATCATATTTTGCAGATTTGGAAGATTTTTGCTACAAAAAGGATAAAATAAACTTGTTTGACATCATTTTATTTAACCCAACTGAGAATTTGGAGCATATAAAAATACGTATATATGTCGTAAGAAAAGTTTTTGTATGATATACTTTCCGATGCTACTTAATTTGCAACAGGCAGATTTAAAATTTTTGCAAAATCCTCAATTATATTTGGCCAATGTGCAATTCATTTGCAGTCGTGGAAAGAAGTCAAAAAGCTAACAAATGTAACAAAACAACTCTCCGAAATAAAAAGCAATGTGAGTTCTTTCATTTTCAGCAGACAATTTATCCGGCTTTTCAACAAAGTCAAAAAAACAGTCAAAGATCCCCACTTTTGCACTGACTTAATCTTGAAAAAAGGTAAAGTACGCAGCCACTCATTCGCAAATGTCTAATTAAAGAGCTTTTAGAGGTTACTTATTATAAAACGTTTTTTAACATCGATCTTAGTTAGATTTACCGCTGACGTTTATTTTGGACTTTCATTTTTCTTGGTAAGGAGTTTCCATAATTGAGTGAGCCTATACATATGACTCAAACGACCATCGGCATTCGAAAGAACACACAAACCCCCGCTACTTTGGTAAATTGATTTTTAAGAAGCTTATGATACACACGTACAACAGGATCAAAGTTTCTGGCCAATCGCTGCAAAACAGTGAAAATCGGGAAATATTTCCTCGTAATTTGATGGCGATGTGACACTTATTGCATCCAATACCAGAAATATCTGAAAAGAAATTTGAAGGGTGGATGGTTCTCTGTATATGCACAAAATGATATGCTTTCACCTGACAATTCTATTTGCATTTGTTAGTCAAATTTACAGTGTTGATTCACGTTTTTGGAATTTGCCGACTTTTAAAAAGTTAGCATCTCTAAACAAAGTAATATCACTTTTCTTATTTACTTTAAACCTCAACTTCGCTCAAGGATGCTCATCCTTATTTCACACCTTTGATACATGCGCTGGTGCCAGTGTGCGAGTGATTATCAATCTTTTGTAAATGTTGGAATTTTGCCTGCATGTACGCAAGTCAACGCACAGAGCCACATTCGGGCAAGAATCGAAAGGCACTACCTTCACAAGAATTATGTTACTTGCTCTGTCTTCGGTTAGAAATAGAAGGATAGAACGGGACAACAAAGCACGCCAATGGCCAATGTCGGAGCGTCATATAACAATGGCTCCTTTCTAATGTGATCTATATGGTACTACCACCTATTTCAGTGTATTTGGTAAGGATAATAGGCAATGCTTTTGAAAGCCTTATCGAAAAGGGCAGGCGGCTACCACGTGGGAAAGACATTTCCACTCTCAGTTTCTTTATTTCATTCTCCTCATTGTAAGGTAGCGTGCTAGAAATGGCAAAACAGAGCGTTGATATGCCGATATACGGCAAACGATATAACAAGAGCCTCGGCGCATGGGAGCGGTAGACTTCAAGGCGATGAGATCAGATTGCAGGAGATGGACAACATCATCAAGAATTCGCTCAGAAAAATGCTTGATTGTTGCGAAGGGTAGTTTCATTTTCGTATCCGCTAAGACAGTATAAGAAACACCGGCAGCAGGAGACCACATTCGGAGGATGCGTTTTAAAACCAGCAAATCCTTTTTAAAAGTAAAGTAAGCAAACAAGTGTTTTCGATAGCTCATCATCGGGTCGGTACAATTACATTGATAATGAAAACATGAAAAATTGACGGAATTTAATCGTCTTAGAGTTAATAATCATCGTTCCTACACCGGTCGAATGGCGAGGGCTCGAGTTTAGGTCACTGGAACTTGGGAAAGGGGTAGATAGCGTAGGCTTTAAACAATTTTCGGAGGTCGAGTACAGAGAATGAATAGCACTGTCCAGTACGCTGACTGAATGACTGCCATCAAGGGAGGGGAACGTTGTGTGACCACCACCTGAAATAATTGTCGGTTACGGAAGAGACAGTGCCTGTACGAGCATCTTCTGAAAGCACGGGTTGGGTGTTTTAGCCGTATAGCCACTGCCCCGGCTGTTGCTTGCACGCGTTAGTGTAGGCCTTTAGAGAAGTTGGTTCGTTTCCGGTAGACAACCTGAAAGGCTTCTTTGGGATCAACGCGGTGGTTAGTATCAACTAGATGGGCGAGAATAGAACCAGGCAGGTGTGTGTTCACGTACCCTCTTTTCCAGGCACCTCGTTATACGGCCAATGTATCTCGCTACACTGGAGCGAGTGAATTAGTAAATACACATTGAGGTGGCCTTCAACGGGAGTTGGTCTTCAAATCCCACACGTAAGACATAAGAGTTCGCAAAGGATACTATAGGTGCGCCACGGGGAACGCGCTCGCAATGGCTGACTTCAGACGTCATTTTACTAGTTCTCTTGTGGCATCCCCTAGGAAGGGCAGTCTTATGAACACGCCCTCCTTTTCTGCAGTTAAGGTGATAGGCTTTTTGGTGCGCTCCCTAATATTTCGGAGAAGGAATTTTTATTGGTATCCATTTTCAGGAACTGTGTCCTGCAGCTGCTGGAGCTCTGCTTCACTCGTTTCAGGGGAGCAGATGCGTCGCACCCCAGCTGCCAGTTCCTGTACTAAATTTCACTTTATATTTAGGGAAAAAAACTGTGAAAAAGGATATATTGACCCGTTCATGTTTTCTTTCGGAATACCCTGCGTTTGATAGATCCATCCTCTTGTCTTTGTAGAAGGACGTCAAGGAACGCAAGTTCGTTATCCACCGCAG
This sequence comes from Schistocephalus solidus, assembly GCA_017591395.1. NCBI lineage: Eukaryota > Metazoa > Platyhelminthes > Cestoda > Diphyllobothriidea > Diphyllobothriidae > Schistocephalus > Schistocephalus solidus. The sequence goes on along the minus strand of WEDG01002688.1, from coordinate 85,511 downwards.
GCTCTGCATAAAATTTGAGTGAGGGGTGCACACTGTTAAACTTCCGAACCAGGGCATCGGTGTTTGTGTTGTACTCCGTCAGGAAGAAGATGCTGTCCACGTACTGACCATAAAAGTCAACTTCAGCGATGGTGTCCTTAAGACTTGTTTTCTCGATCTTTCTCAAGGAAAAATTTGCAAGAAACAGTCCAAGTGGTGAACCCATCGCTACACCCTCTATCTGCCTATATAACTCGTCATTACAGAGGAAAAGAACATTTTGCGCGCATCTGGTCAAAAGTTCCTTAATGGTTTGCAGGGGCATACCTATTTGGTAGTAAATGGCCGAATAACGTTACAGAGGTAGTCTATTGTTTCTATCACAGTTACGTTGATAAGCGGAGATGATACATCTTACGAGAGCATCCTTCGTCCACCAGAGCTCTTATTCATTATATCCTCAATAAACTCAATGGTTTCTTTCAAACTTTGAGGATATAGGTACGTTTCCGGCGGCTTACGCTTTTCTCTCAGCTACTGGGCAATGGTGGTATAGTGTGAGTTTCACATATCCAAGATTGGGCGCAGTGGTAGCCCCTGCTTATGAATCTTTAGGAAGTCGTACATTCTGGGTATCACCGTGACTACAGGTCTCAATTTTTCAAATTCTTTGTCAGACAAAAGACATTATATATGGAGGTCTTAAAGGATTGCCGTCAAATGACTCTTAATGGCCCGGTCCGATCCTCGTTATTCTCGGCTTTCGAGAACTTGGTACGATCCGGCTTACTTCTAGTTTTGCAAAATAATCTGGCCTGTCCATCATTTCTACCCCCGAAATCTTGTCCGGCCTGGTTAGTACCATACTTTCGTTTTTGCGAAGCTTCCTTAGATACTGGTGGCAACAGTTAACCACAGTCAGCTTAAGATAATCAACTTCCCTGGGTTCAGTATGTTTTAGATCGGCCGTTTGACTAAAGACTCTCAAATTTGATTTCTAAATCTAATTGCTGCGGCATCCACCTTGCAATGCTAACCTGAGGGCCTCCACATAGTACCTATAAGGGAGTCTTGTCAAAGCGTACTGAATAATAGTTATGGACGTCCAATTCTAGATTGTTCAGAAGGGTGGTCTGTGCTTTCACCGGTTAGATACTATGTAAGATTTTGGTCCACCTGGCCTCAATTATTTCTCTTCTGATCGTTTTCACATAGTCTACAAATTCCAGTCTCTCGAAAACATTATTATTTACATACCAGTTTGCTTGATACAGCAGTTCATACAGAAAACAAAATGTTCACTGCCACTTCCATAAGCCACACCAGGCAAAAATGAGTATGTAACTAATCTGAATTGTTCCATTGATTTTCGATACCTTTATAAATTGAATCCTATTTTATGGAGCACATTCACAACTGAAAAATACCCCTTCTTCAAGTATTGATATGAAGAAGATGTAATTTGCTGTCGAATGACCACAAGCAAGAGTAGTTTTTTGCATGTTTTCTATGGAATATATTTGGATATATAAAGGCACCTGATATCAATGAGAAAAATCCATAATACATAAGTAATTAGTTTTTTAAGGATTATAATTTTTTCAGATGGACGGAAAGGAAGTTCGTTTTGAAAGCCCGCATCCTTACGTAACCGTTATATGTTGGATTTTGGCTGCTCGATAATTAATATAACAACCATGCTTAAGTTATTTTATTGAATCGAAAACCCATTTCAAAACTTTGGTTCACATTTCATGGGATAGAAAATCTCCTCTACTTCTTCCATTTGGGTCAAATAAACCAAACTTCGATCTTTGCCGAAGAACTCTTCTGTCGCTGATATTCCCTGGCTCGTGTACACTGCGTATGCCTGGTTATCCTTTGTTGCCATTACTTGTTCTAACCAAGAAACGCCCCCAGTCACCCACCCCCATGTGCTGACCCACGAACTACAGCCATATCAACAAACGATTTCCAGCTAGCAGGCTCAACTAGTCACGGAGACCCAAGTTTAAAATGACTCGGTCCCCGTGCCCCTGAACAACTTCACACGGACCCAGCTCCCGCACATTTGTAACAAACCGCAAACCACACAGACAACCTCTTCTTCAGGCGCACTTACTGGCCTTTTTCAATGTCAACCACAGCCGAAAATGGCAGACCGGGTATCTGTGCAGAACAAATTCCTCTAAGTGGCGTTTCTCTGTCATATTTTAAGTTGGGATCGGGTTTATAGTAACCAACTTAAAATCTCTTAAATGTTTTATATAACCTAAATAGACCCTTTCTTCGAGGATAAGGTTTGCAGAAGACGTACAGGGCGATTGCCCAAATCATTAAATGTAGAGATCAAAATTTGAGGTGGTAGTATAACATATAAATAATTGTTATTTTTGCTTATGGAATTTGAATTTATTCACAGAAAGCTGTTTGCTAATCAAGAGTTCATTTCATCTCAGTTTATTTTAGGGACAATTGGGCCAAACAGGGCAAAATTAGACTTTTCTTCTAATCCAGAAAGTTGCCTATGCTACTGAAAGCTATGCATCAAAATATTTCATTTTTATGTGTTTTACTGTAAACTAACATTAATCTAAGCCGGAAACCTTTTCCGTATATAAAAGTGATACATCTACGATTGCATCTGACAATTATATTGGAATTTATTAGTCCGTGAACGGCTTCCCAACATGTGAGCTTGTGATATATTTTATTCTTGTCACATTCCTATCGGCGCAATGAAGCAAAAGTCTGGTTGCTTTGGCCAAACGCATCTAAGACCATGTATAAACAGAAGAAAACTGCACCAACTCTCATGAAATCCCCTTGGAATATACATTTGAAATTTAGGCTGCTTGGTAACGCCTAAACTTTACATTTCCCTTAATCTTGTATGTGCGAAACTGAAAAAAAGTGTTTTTTGAACGAATTCTACTTTTATCATTTTATTAATTTGTTTTTTTGCATGGGTAGTCTTCCTGTACCTTTAAAATTCTAGTTAACTTTATAACACCATTTTTTGCGTTTTCAGAATTTGCCACTTTCCTAAAACAGTTAGTATTTCTACACAACAAAAATCGAAATTGTAAACCACAATTTACCTTCTTTACTTTCCTTACACATTAGGGACACAGTATGGGCAGATTTCGCGTAACAGGCCCTTTCTTGTAACATCCACGAGATTTCACGAGATAGGGCATCACTTTAATTTTCCATCAGATGTGACTAGGAAAGGATAATTTTTTTATCACGTTTTCGATCAAATATATTTGACTTCACAATAAGGGTATCTAAATTCAGGGAGAAAAAAGGCAGTCTAATAATGTAGTAATTTTTACAGTGAATTTTCGGCAGGCGGCCTGGAAAAATCTCATTCAGAGGCTGGCATCCTGACGTGAATGAAATATTATTGAATTATGTCATGCGATAATTAATTTAACAATCCTACTTAAGTACTCTCGTGTAACCTAAACAAATATCAGAATTTCGGTTGCCATTTAAGGAGATGGCAAACCTACTGTACATTACTGATGCTGTCACTGCCGTCGATTTTACACTATACAACAGCTTATAATCAGTGGTGACATTGGTACTTTCCTGGAAGTTTAACGCACACCCAACTATGGGATAACATTCCTATTATTGCTATCCAGCGGTTTTCTCTTCCCACAAGGCATAAATTTAACTAAATAGCAAAGAATATTCCTGATCAGTAAATAATGACGTAAATGGAACAGAAATTAAGTGGTTACCCATGTTGGAATTCAAATCGGAGCAGGATCCCGGTCAACATCCATGCCTTGCTTTCACGGTACGAGACATATTTAAAGCAGACTAGCAATGGAGCACTAAGGCGGTGTTTAATAATATATTGACATTTTCATGAGTATCATACTCTTGAGGGTGGGGTGCCATAAGAAACTGGGACCCATTGGTAAATCAGATTGTCTTGTAATCGGGGAAAAATTGGCCTGGGTTTTCCGCTAATATCCGTGTTTGGAGTCCAGTGAAGCCACTTTCCTTGTAATCTTGACAGAGAATTTGCCACAGCATTCTTATTGATTGGGCCGTCGCTTATCAGGAATGTCGTTTTGGGTGTCCCAGTCAGCGATAATGCACGAAATCCAGGTCCAAAACCACCCGGTGATTAATTTGGTGAAAATAACTTAAGCCATTTCCCACACTAGCGCCCCAAGGGGCAGCACGCCAACTGTAGCCAAAAGCGAGCCGCAGAAACAGTGTTTCACGCTTCTATCGATGGACGCTATTGATTATGCAAGCAAGAAACTCATGAAAGAGTTGATCAGTAACGATCCGGAAGAGGTTATAGAAAATGGAGAAAGAATATGAACTTAGACATCATGCTCAATGACTTGGATGTACTGTTCTCTTTAATTCCGAAAGTTCTCCAACATTTTGACGCAACGTTTTTACTACCTGCCTTATGCATTTCGCATATTAAAAGATACCCGGAAAATATTTATGAACCAGTTGCTTTTCAGGCATTAATCTGTCGTTTAGCTGGAGTTTTCAAGGGCTTATATCATCTACTCCAAATACACTAAATGGCTAATTGAGCGTTTGAAAAAGTAATCGTCAGGTCTAAGGAAGCACACAAAGAAGTGGGCAATGTATCGGTAGAAAGTGCTTGTCTTATTTTAATAGGCTGCAATTACGAAGAGTTTTGGAAAACAAGTAAGCTGATGATGCAGGCTCGTAGCGGTTCTCTTATCAAGACACGAAATGCAACCACGGGTGACCACTGTTGCTCTCTCCGCTGCTTCGTCAAGGATTTTCCAACAAGTCCAATGCCTGCGGGGCCAGCGCCGAAAAGACGTCACCACCAAAGCCCTCTGACGACCATTTGCTTGCTCTATGGAAATAATGAAACTTTTTTTACCCGATATCGGCCCACAGACAGTAGGCCTTTCGGTTCGAATTGCGTATACAGACTTCGGAACATGCACTGAGCTGTCGACCTCACTCTACCCCACTCCAACAATCAGACCACCATCCGAGCCAGTGAGTTGTCTGAGGTGGGAGTGGGCGCATTGTCTGACGGGTCGCTATACTCGTCTTCGCGTGCCACAGCACGACCTGGTCCCCATAACGCACACACCAGGATTTACTTACTCAGTGGATATGGAGGAGCCATCGCCGTCTGACTCACAGTCCACTGGTCAGCCACTCGACACACACAACACACACTGGGCCGACGGCGTGGTCTGGTGTAAGCGTCAGATTGACAGCCTTCCAAGCCACGATTTCTAGGAAATCGTGATATTCTCCGGTACGTGATGATGATAAGGGTGTTGTCTATGCATTGCTGTAGTTAGTTTGCAGTAATGTAGCTTAGCCTCTGGTGGTTTACCGCAGGTTATCGTGGAAGTGCATGTATCTTAATAGGCCCATGCGGAGTGTAACTCTGCGGGAAAATTGAGGGCAGTGGAGGCAAGTGCGGCGACTGTATGTCGGAGCCCCAGGTCCTGGTTCACCAGCCTCCGTGCGATGGATTCGCAGGTGACCGACCAGGCCGATGCGTGAGTTGAAGTTGCGGGTGCAGTCTGGGCAGGATACATTGGGAGAGGCTGGGGGGGGGCTATCATTCATGATAGTGGAGTGGTAGTGGCAGTAAGAGTGGTAGGAGTGGAGGTTGTGCATAAGGTATCAGATTTTTTGGCGTTGCGGTTAATTCCGCCATCATGGATGCGCATGGGACCGATAAGACCCATGCGATCAGTGAATGCGTGAGGAGAGTGAGGGCAGTGGAGGTGGCGATCCCCGATGTGTGTCGGTGTTCCAGGCACTGGCTCACCAGTCTCTGTACGATGGATTCGCAAGCGACTGACTAGACCGATGCGTGAGGTGAATGTGCGGTCGGATTAAGGACAGTTTAGGAGAGAGTCCACATCGCTGTTGGTGGTGGTGGTGGTAGTGGTGGTGGTGGCGGCCGTGGTGGTTGCAGTGATGGGGGTAACAGGTGATTAGTATTGGAATGTGGTCTCTATGATAGTCGAAGTAATGGAATTGATGCCAGGAGTGAGGGTGGGGGAGTCCGAAGGAGGGTTTGCAGAATTTGATGTGGAAGATGGAACTGTCGGATTTTCGGTGCATTGCGTCCGAAGATGTCCGATCAGGCCAGTTCGCGCGCAGAAGATGAGTTGAAAGCTCGGGCATGTTGGAAGGGCCTGGGAATCGACGGTGTTGGTCCGGGGCGCTGGTGACTTTCGTACTGCTCTGTTGGCCTTGGCAGCGGCGGTCCGGTTGACCTCATAGATTGCTGAGCAACGCTTCACTGACCTTCTCCATGCCCATCTATCCTGGGCGAGGTCCTCACAGGTTGCCGTGTTGATCTGCAGTTACTTCAAGGAAGTCTTCAGAGAGTCCTTGTAGCGTTTTTTAACCTATCTGTCGGCAATCACCAGTTGGGAAATCTCCGTAGAAAAGTTCTTTGGGTAGTTGCTCGTCGTCCATTCTTACCAGGAGGCCTGCAGTCGGCCGAAGGCCTGACTGGCTTTGCAGATCCGTTGGGCAACCTCTTCATCGATTCTCTTGTTGCGTGACAGCGTGCTCCCTAAATAAGCGAAAATTTCCAAATTTTTGAGTTGATCACCGTTGAAATTGATTCGGGGAGCATTGTATTTCACGCTGGGTGGCAGCTGGTGCATGACAACCATTTTGGCTGTGGTGATTGTTAATCCAAAATTGGCGCAGCCAGCGGCGAAGAGGTCCATGCTCCTTTGCATGGCCTCCTCCGTCACGGTGTTAAGGGCTCAGTCGTCTGCGAAGAGCAAGTTATGGACTGTAGTCGTAGACACGCGCGTTGAAGCCTGCATACGCCGACTGTTGAGAAAGTGTCCGTCAGTTCTATAGGCGATGCGGATCCCAGGGTGCTCATCACGGTAGGCGTCCATCAGCATAGCCTAGAACATGAGACTGAAGAGGGTGGGGGTCAGCACGCAGCCCTTCTTCACTCCGTTGGTCACCGCGAATGCTTTGGATACCGTCCCGTTGTCAGTGACGCGCGCCGTCATCCCGTCATGAAGCTGACGCACCATGTGCGTGAACCGCTCAGGACAGCCGACTTTTTGCATGACTTTCCACCGTCCGTTGCGATTCACCGTGTCGAATGCTTTCGTCAGATCCACGATGGTAGTGTAAAGGTGAGTTCGCATCTCTTGTAGTTGGCGGACGGCAAAGTTCATGTCGGGTGTTCCGTGGTGTTGGCGGAAGCCACATTGGCTTTCCGGGAGCAGGCCCTGCTCCAGTTGATTGTTCAGACGATTGAGAAGGATACGGGCAAAGATCTTCCGTGCGATGTTGAGCAACGAGATGCCTCTGTGGTTATCACAGATGTGCCAGTTTCCCTTCCGCTTCTAGAGATGGACAATGGTCGCGTCTTTGAAGTCCTAAGGAACTTGTCCTTGGCGCCACATCTCCTGGAAGCATTGTAGACTTCCCGTGGGATTGCGTCGGATCGCGGTGATCTACCGTTGGAAATCTACTGCACTGCTCGGATGGTTTCTGGTAGGGAAGGCGGCAGATCCAGGTCATTGTTTGTGTCCACTTGATGGAGCCGGTCAATGGCAGCATCAGAGACGGCTGATGAGCAATTAAGAACACATCTGAAGTGCAACTTTATTATCTGGAGCATGCAAGCTCTCCAGTTTCTTAGTTATTTCGTATCTTAAATCAAAACAGTGAGCAGACAGATTTAACAAAAGAGTATTTAACTTACCTGGCGGCCGCTTACCTTGGGGCCTTCATCGGAGTTGAAGTGGGAGCCTCAACTGTGAGATGACGAGACGGTGATCCCGTCCAACCATCAGCATCGTGGATTGTCGATCTCGCCTCTGGACGAGAACATAGTCCGGCAGCTGCCAGCGCCGAGGGTGCATCCACGTGGCCTTCTCCCACGTCGGAAGGCGAAGGAAGGTATTGGTCAGCAGGAGACAGTGTTCCACACAGGTTCTCAGAAGAATAAGGCCGTTTTAGGCACAGCTACCGAGAGCGTGGGGATCCAGCACTCTCTGCCAGGCATCGCAATCTGTCCCGACGCGGGTGTTGAAGTCACCTAGGACAATTAACTTGTCCTCTGTCGGCACAGTCGCCAGCGGGGCGTGCAGGTCCTCGTAGAATTTGTCCTTCACCGCATCAGAGCTCGTCATTGGAGGAGCGTAGACGCTGATGATGGTGGCGAAATTGTCTCCCCGAAGAGGTAGGCGTAGTCTCATCAGGCGATTATTGATACCCTGCGGCAGACAGGGCATACGTCCCACGATTTCGTTCCCGATGACAAAGGTAACACCAGCGTCGCGTCGCTCTGCCTTTGACCGGCCGCTTCAGAAGAAGGTGTAGCCGACAGCCACCTCCTCAGGCGATTATTGATACCCTGCGGCAGACAGGGCATACGTCCCACGATGTCGTTCCCGATGGCAAAGGCAACACCAGCGTCGCGTCGCTCTGCCTTTGACCGGCCGCTTCAGAAGAAGGTGTAGCCGACAGCCACCTCCTCCAGCTGACCCTGCTCAGAGACTCGGGTCTCGCTGAGAGCAGCAATGTGCACCTTGTAGCGCGCCAGGTCCCGAGCGACTAGCGCTGTCCTCAATTCCGGCATGTCACTTCTTGGTTTACCTAAAATGAAACGAACATTCCAGGCTGCTAGTATGAGCGGACTCACTCAAGCAGCCCGGAGGGTATGGCGTGGGGGAATGGAAAGGGGAGTATTGTTGTTTGTTTGATTTTTATGACCACGTATTTTGTGATCTGCGAACCGTTGCCTACGCAGAAGACGTGAGACCCACCATTTGTTAAGGGGCACCTTTTCTAGCCCCCTTCTTCGCGAGGATGCAAACATTGCTTTCCCTAAATAGGGCTGCTGGGACATCCCAGACGGCTACCGATTTCCATTATGGGTCAGGGTTTTGTTTTAGCGGAAGAAAATCCATAGTTAGCCTGGGCGACCTACGGGGTTGCTTTCACCTCTACCGTAGGACTTTTTGAGAGCAGGGAAGGTAGGAATTTCGGGAGTCAGACACACCAGGTGTGAAGTCACACACATCACCGGAGACCTTCACCTGGGTTAGCCCGCCGGTCGTGACGGTTACCCAGGCTGTTGCCGCTGGGAATACCCCAGCTACGAGGAGCCACATGTGAGAGTTGGGTACAAGTTATAGGCGGCCACAGGAGCATTCACCACCTATACGAGATAAATGGAGCAACCAAATGCTATCTGTGTGGTGCTACCCATAAGTAGTACCCCCCTATACCCCATAGGCAGAATAACATGACCGAGAAAGAGAAGGGAGACCGGAATGGCCATTTCTGACTTAAACACCGTCATAAACCAGCCATACCCAACCCCTAGTTGCTGAGGCGCCTGAGGTTCAAACTCGCGACCTGGTCATTAGAAGTCCAATGTTCTACCCACTGCGCCACGAGCTCGTTTTATTGCCTATTTCGATCGGGAATATTTAACTATGGTAAGTAGGTGCTTACCGATCGGTTACAGAACTCTTTCTTTCCGCTATGTCTTCGGGCTCAATTTCTAGCCCTGCCAGCAGCCGCGAGGCGGCTATGGATATAGCGAAGACCAAATGGTGAAATGCATGTTAAAAGGCAGCCAGAAAGTATGGTATGTGAGCTTACAGAGAAAACATGCCCAAATTAATGAAAAAAATCAAACTGATCTTATGCCGATTCGAAAACATCCACCAAAAATACAAACCTTTAATGAACGACTTCCATCTAAATGAAAACGCAAAACATGTATTTTAAGTACTTTTTGTTTGACTAGAAAAATAAAGTTTCCTTAAGAAAAGCAAGAAGCTTGAAAATGGAAAATCTCATGTCACACGACTAAACACAATTTGCAGAAAAACTTTATTCTTATCCAGGCAAATGTTTGTCTATATAAAACGCTGTAGAAACAGATAAGCTGAAAAACTCTTTTAGAACGTTATCCGTAAATATCCTCTAGAACTAGTGCCACAAGATCCAGTGAGTTATGTTTGGTCAGGTGTTTCCAAGGATTTTTGTGTGAAAACGATACAATTTTTCCTTGTTCGTATTGTTCTAGTTGTTGTTCATTAAAGCAAAACGGATTTTGCATTTTTAAGGAATAAAGATGTCATGGGTATAAATATTTATACAGGATCACACGCGGACAGGTCAGTCAACGACCATTAAATTTAAATAAAATTGGCAAACGCAATAGGAGTATCCTTTAAATATTGATGAGTACTTTGCGATTTTTAGTTCTTCTCCTCGTGACAATTGTTTTTTCCGTTACAAATCTGCTTATACGCAGAAAGTAGATGGCTGAAGAATTATCCTTTCATGTGTTCCAAATTCTAAATGACCATCCGACAGTGGCTAATTTGGTGGTTTCTCCTAATACTTTCGAAAATATCCGGAAAGTTGCATGTCATCCTTATTTCTGTACTCGAGGGGATAAAATACGCAGATTTGCATATGGGTAATAGGAATAACTGGCGACAAAAAATTTCAAATGTGGCTGGCATTGGTTGGTAAACATCTGAGGTTCAATTGCTTTCCTTAAAAAGAAAAACAAAACTAAACTAGACGACCTAACTCATCCAATGTGTAATAAAAATTTATAATGAGTATTTTAGCGTACATTCGGTCTTGTTAATTTGGTTTTTTTAGTAGATTGCTGCACAGAAAGCCCTTTTTCTAAAGATCACTGTATTTTAAATTTTACACTGAAGGGAAATGGGTGGGATTTGGGCGAAATCGGAGGTTGCCGGAAATGCAATAAATTTCTGATACTATTTTAATATTGCCGAGCAAATTCCATAGTTTTTATGCATTGTGCTATAAAAACACTAATAAATGTAAGAAAGTTATTAAATAAATCCCTTCTTTTTAATGGAAAATGTAATCTTGATTCAATGGAAATTAGGTGAAGGCAAGTGTATAGGATCGATTTTTTCCAAAACAAGCAAACAATTCAACTTTAATATTACTTTGTCTACATTGCTGAATTTTTGCCACAAAACGTAGGAATAAACTTGTTAACCACTATTAATGTTTTACATCGGCGAGAACATGGACCGTTAACAAAATAGTTATAAGCTTCTGTGGAGATGGAAGCTCAGAACAACCTATGTCAAATTGAAAGCAAATGATATGATCCTTTTTATATCAAATAGTTTCCGACAATCTGGAATTTAGAAACGCAAAGTACAGAAGATTAGCACACATCGCAAAATCTTTGTATGTATTCGGATAATCGGTTGTGCATCTGTAGTTTTAGAATGGCGTACTAAAGTAGACAAATTAGGCATAAAAGCACTTCACTAAAACGCGAAGATTGAGATCGTTCATTTTCAGCCGAAAAATTTTTAGTAATTTTCAGAGAATTTATAAAACCAAAAGAACGTGCACATTATCACCTTAGCATTTCTATTTAAATGTATTTAACATATTTAACAGCTATTTTTCAAGTATTTAGGATAATTCAAAAAATAGTATTGTAAACAAATTAATAGTTTTTTTCATATTTTCTCTAAGTATTAAATTTTCCTAAGACTATTCATTATTAGTTAAAAGCTTTGGTGCAGACGTTGATGTCGGCTTGCGAGTGATTATCAATCTTTTGCCTGTTCGATCTTTTTCATGAGATAGTTTCTTGACTGTAGATGTCTAAAATAGATATAGAAGAGGAAGTTATCTATGAAATTGACAGAATATAAGGTAACGTAAATTTATACTGAAATTTATAAATATTTGCACAGATAAGGGGATGTTCAAACAGATTCTGCGTGCAAAAGCACACTTGGGGAAACGGGCTAGACGAATACGTGAAATGCATGATGTTTTATATGCTTAGAATGGATAATTATGCATGAGTTAAGTAAAATCCTGTATTAACGCAGAAGCTCTCAATTTTGTAGGAAATAAAGAACATCACGAAATTGTTACTCCTTTACAGTAGCTTCGTTGACCCAAATGTTAAGGTTTCAGTAAGACAACGAAGGAAATCTACTGCAGCATATCATAGCTTGGAGTACCGTGAGGAAGGAGATACGATCGCTAGAACAAGAACTTTATTAGCCTGACGTTTCGGATCCTCTCTCGAACTGATCATCAGATTGTGCCGTCAGGGCTGAGCAGTGGTGCGGTCCCCTTCGTACAGGGGCTTTGAAAAGGGTTTTTCAATTTCATTGCGGTCCGCATACCCCTGGATTTCCTCAGCTTTTCTGATCATCCAGGTATCCTGCATCTCCCGCAGCCGTTGATGTAGAAGGCGGCGGCATCTGAAGAAGGGTGCTTTGGTGATGTCAGTCCGAAGGTCCATGTAGGCTTTGTGTAGTCCATTCTTCTCCGAGAGTAAGTTGCTGATGTCCGCATCATTTTCGTCAAACCAGTCCTGATGTTGACGGCGTGCGCGTCCGAGGGCTTCGAGGGCGGTAGACTGGATTACAATCTGCAGTTGACACCGTCGTGTTTCCACGGTGGCGTTATTATCTGGAGCACGCAGGTTCTCCAGTTTCTCGTTTATTTGGTTACTGAAAGCAAAACAGTGAGCAGGCAGATTTAAAAAAGAGTATTTAACTTACCTGGCGGCCGCTTACCTTGGGGCTTTCGTCGAAGTTGAAGTCGGAGCCTCATCTTGGAGATGACGAGGCGGTGATCCATCCAACCATCGGCATCGCGGATCGCCTTGGTTATCAGCACGTCCTGTCAATCTCGACTTCGGACGACAACATAGTCCAGCAGCTGCCAGCACCACGATAGAGGGTGCATCCGCGTGGCCTTATCGCACGTCAGAAGGCGAAAGAAGGTTTTGATCAGTAGGAGACAGTGTTCCGCACAGGTTCTCAGAGGAAGGAGGCCGTTATCGTTACAGCTACCGAGACCGTGGGGACCCAGCACTCCCTGCCAGGCAGCGGGGTCCGTCCCGACGAGGGCATTTAATTCACCAAGGACAATTAACTCGTCCTCTTTCGGCCCAGTCACCAGCAGGGCGTGCAGGTCCTCGTAGGATTCGTCCTTCGCCACATCAGAGCTCGTCATTGGGGGAGCGTATGCACTGATGATGGTGGCGAAATTGTCTCCCCGAAGAGGCATGCGCAAGGCTCATCGGGCGATCATTAATACCCTGCGGCAGACAGCCCTGTCCCACGATGTCGTTCCGGATGGCAAAGGCAACATCAGCGTCACGTCGCCCTGCCTTTGGCCGGCCGCTCCAGAAGAAGGTGTAGCCGGCACCCACCTCCTCCAGCTGACCCTGCTCAGATAATCAGGTCTCGCTGAGAGCAGCAATATGCACCTTGTAGCGCGCCAGTTGTCGAGCGACTAGCGCCGTCTCCCGTTCCGGCCGGTTGCTCCTTGGTTTATCTAACAGGGAACGAACATTCCAGGCTGCTAGTGTGAGTGGACTCACCCGAGCAGCCTGGAGAGTATGGCACGGGGGATGGGGACTGGGATTATTGTTGTTCGTTTGAGTTTTACGACCGCGTATTTTGTGATCTGTGAGCAGCGGCTGGCTGCAGATGACGTGGTACCCAGCATTTTGTAAGGGCACCTTTTCTATCCCCTTTCTCCGCGAGGAGGCAAGCAGTGCTGACCCTAATTACGGCTGCTGGGACATCCCAGATGCCTGCCGAACTCCAATATGGGTCACGGTTTTGTTTTAGCGGGAGATCGACCATAGTTAGCCTGGGCCACCTACGGGGTTACTTTCACGTCCACCGTAGGACTTTTTGAGAGAGGGTGAATGTGGTAATTTCGGGAGTCAGACACACCGGGTGTAGAGGCACACACAACACCGGAGACCTTCACCTGGTTCAGCCCGCCTGTCGTGATGGGTGCCCGGGGTTTGGCCGCTGGGAAGAACCCAACTTCGAGGAACAACAGAATATAGTTGGGTACCAGTTAGAGGCGGCCACAGGAGCATTCACCACCTGTACGAGATAAATGCAGCGACCAAATGCAATCTGTGTGGTGCTAACTAACTAACTAACATCTGACAAAGTTAGCAGATAAAGTCCAGACAGGTGTTCCAACTATGTTTCTGCTGCTGCCTGACGCAGAAACGAGGGATCCGGTTCCTCAGTGTGTCCCGAGCGTCCTCAATGAGGTTACTGTTATATTGAATCAAAAATAATCGGGGAAATAATTTTTGAAAGTATTAAGAACGAGACATGGAGTCAGTTAATTCAAACATGATATTTTACGGTCAGAACCGAAATTTCAATGAACATTTCGGACGAAGATAATCAACGACTGATGAAAAACCATGTAATACCCATTCTACAGACAAGGAGTGCTAAAGTAGTATAAAATGTATATGGCCGAGATATGATACCGTACTTTCGACATAGTTTCTAGTTCAAGGCCCAGACACGTTTTTGTCGAAGATTCTGCTCCTGCATGATGCAGCATCGAGGCTTTCGTCTCCTCATAGGGTCCCCAGCATTATCTTTGCAGTATATGGTATATCAATTCCAGAGAATAATCAGGAAAATTGTTTCTGAAAGTATTTTGTGCAGGACCTAGAGTCAGGTGATCCGTGCATGACATTTTAGGGTCTGTCCCGAAATTTCAATGAACAATTGGGTTGAAGGCAATCAACCACTGTGGAATTAACACGTAATGCCTACTCAAAAAAAACAAGTAATACTAGAGGTAGAATGAAATTTATATGAAAAAATGTCATTTCCTACTCCTTATATAGGCACTAGCTTTTAGCCCAGACAAGTTTTCGCCAAGGCTTCTGCTCCTGTGTGACGTAGCAACGAGGTTTTCGACTCCTCAGTGTGTCCCGTCCGTTGGCTATGCGGTTTCTGTTATTTTCACTCCAGAGAATAATCGGGAAATAATTTTTAAAATTAATAAGAGCAGGGTATGGAGTCAGATGATCTGAACATAACTTTTTCTTGTCAGTCCTAAAATTTCAATGAACAATTTGGTCGAGGAAAATCAACCACTGATGCATAACCACGTAAGATCCATTCTACAAACAAGTAGTACTACAAGTAGTATGAAATGTATATCGCTAAAAGGATATACCGTAAGTCTGGCTTCAGAGTTCGCTAAAAGCCCAGAATCATGCTTCGCCGATGTTTCTGCTGCATGTCGCAGCAACGAGTGCTCCGGCACCTCAAGGTGTCCAGCAGCCTTTGGTGGGCCGATTCGAGTATACTGACAGTAATCGATGAACTAATTTACCAAATTATTAAGTGCAGGACATTAAGTCAATTGATCCGAACATGACTTTTTATGGTCAGACCAAAAATTTTAATGAACATTTGGGTCGAAATCCATCAACTTCTCATTAATAACCACATAATGCCCATTCTACAAACAAAAATTACGACAAGTAGTATGAAAGTTATATGGCAAGGAATTTATACTGTAAGCCTGACTTCAGAGTTCGCTTACAGTCCAGAAACGTGTTTCGCCAAAGCTTCTGACACAGCAAGGAAGGATCCGGCTCCTCAGAGTGTCCTACAGCGTTTAGTATGTGGTTTCAATGGACGTTTGTGTCGAATAAAATCAGCAACTGATAAATAACCCCGTAATGCCCATTCTACAAACAAGTAGTATGAAATGTTTATGGCAAATATTTTACACCGTACACTCGGCTTAGGAATTTGCTAAAAGTCCAGACACGTGTTTTGACGATGTTTCTGCTGCTGCATGATGCAGCAACGAGGGATTGGGCTCCTCAGGGTGTGCCTTTTCTCGTATATTGACACCATAAAATAAACGGGGAAATAATTTCCGAAATAAATAAATTCAGGACATGAATATTTGGGTCAAAGCCAGTCAACCACTGTATAAAAACCACGTAATGACCATTCTAAAAACAAGATGTCCTACCGGTAGTATGAAATGTTTATTGCAAAGGTGTTATACCATACGCCTGGCTTAGGAATTTGCTTAAACCCAGGGATGCATTTCGCCAATGTTTCTGATGCTGCGTAAATCAGCAACGAGGGACCCGGCTCCTCAGAGTGTCCTCAGCTATTTATATGCGACTTCCTGTATATTGACTCCAGACAATAATCGGGAAAAAGTTTCTGAAATTACTAAGTGCAGGAACTGGAGTCAGATGATCTGAACATTGCTTTTTAGGGCAAGAGACGAAATTTTACTGAACCCTTCGCTCGAAGACAATCAACCGTTGTGGAATAACCACGTTATGTCCATTCTACAAACAAGTAGTTCTGCAAGTAGTATGAAATGTTAATGGCAAAGATGGTATACCGTACGCCCAGCTTTGGTACTCGCTAATAGCCAACACACATGTTTCGCCGATGTTTCTGCTGCTGCATGACACAGCAATGAGGGCCTCGTATACTCAGTGGGTTTCCCATCGTTCTCTTTACGGTTTCTGTTATATGAACTCCAGAGAATAATCGGGAAAATAAGTTCTTTAATTATAAAGTGCGGGACATGGAGTCAGGTGATCGGGTCATGACGTTTTAGGGCCGGAACCAAAGACAAAGACAACCACTGTGGTATTCCCACGTAATATATGCATGCTCATTATGAAACCGTGGTGTTCATCGATGTGTTTATGGAACACTTATGTTCCGCTGTGCCTTGGAGCAATCTTTAGAGACCCTACGGGCAGTCGCATAGCAACTTGATGTCATCTTCCCGATCGCGACAGGCAAAACAACGGGCCTGTGGCTCAATGGTAGAGCATTACACTCAATTACCAAAGGTCATGTGTTTGAATCTCGGGCGATTCACACCTGGGATTGGATATGACTGGCTGATGACGGCTAATAAGCCAGAAATGGCTATTTCAGTCTCCCTTATCTTTGTCGGTTCCATCTTATCAATATATGCATCGAGTCACTATGTGACTGCCCACGAGGGCTCTAAAGTTAGCTCCAAAGCACAGCGGAACATAAGTGTTCCTTAAGCAGATCGGTGAACATCACTCTTTCATAGTTAATATTTCTGATCGCCACCGACAAAAAAACGGGCTCGTGACTCAAGGGTAGAGCGTTACACTCAATGACCAAAGGTCACGTTTTCGAATCTCGGGTGATCCACACCTGGGATTGGGTATGACTAACTGATGACGGACAATAAGCCAGAAATAGCTATTCCGGTCTCCCTTGTCTTTGTCGGTTCCATCTCATACCTATATATTTATTTATATATAGTATTTTGGTGCTTACCGTTCGGTTAAAGGACGCACTCGTCCCATCGTGCCATTGGGCTCACTCTAGAGCCCCGCCAGCTTCCGTAGAGCGGCTAGTGATATAGGCAGCATGAAATTACCAGCAAAGACGAGGGCGACTGGAATGGCCATTTCTGGCTTATTAGCCATTATCAGCCAGTCATACCAAACCCCAGGTGCTGCGGCGCCCAAAACTCAAACTCACGACCTGTTGGGCAGAAGTCTGACGCTCTACCATCTGCGCCACGAGCTCGTTGTCTTGTTGTTTTCGATCAGGAATATTAACAGTTGTAGTTGCGCGCTCAACGATCGGTCACCGGACTCAATCGACCTGTTTTGCCTTGGGACTCACTTTAGAGCCCCTCCAGCTGCCGCAGAGCAAGTAGTAATATAGGCAGAACGATATTACCGGCAAAGACAAGTGAGACTGGAGGGGCCATTTCTGGCCTATTAGCCGTCATCAATCAACCATATCCAACCCCAGGTGTTGCGGCGCCCGAGCTGAGGTCGAGTGCATTCCGAGATGATGTAGGGAAGAAGGAAAGTTCATCGGTAAATGGAGATGTACTCGGGAATTTTCAAGTTGGTCACACCAACCCGTCGTCAGATGAATTGAACAGAGGATAAAGTGGAATTGTCAGACGACCAGTTTTTGCTATAGGACAGACAATTACACAACAAAATGGTGTGAGAGATGTGGGCACATAATTACGGTACGATTCGGGTTGGAGTACGGGGCAAATTTTAGGGCTCCCTGCGTCGAAGAGGAGGAGGAGTGTGGAACAAAGGCTACTGCAGATGGTGAAATTAACGGTCGTCGATGCGGGATGGGGACAGGGGTCAATGAGCCGATGTCGGAGGTGTTAGGAGGTTCAGCTGTGGTTCGCCGTGTCAGGGGAAGGGGGTGGCGAAACAGTGAGATTCTACATGGTCCAGCATAGATCAGTGGCTGTTATTAGGGTTTCAGCGTAAGTCAGTGAGCCGGGCACGCAGGCCTACGTAATGAGAGTCCAGATCGACATGGCGGTTGGTGCGCGTCGTGCTAGAGCGCCAGGCCTCGAGGAATTCACGTGCCTGATTGGTGTTAGCCATTGCAACCACTTCCGTTCCGCTCAATTGAAGTGATGGTTGAACTCGAGGGCGTGTGCGAACACGAGTGACAAAGGATCACGTCGGTGGATGGCTAGTTTATGTTCGTTACTACGCGTCCTAAGTCGTTGGCTGGTATGGCCAATATAAACACAAGCGCTGTTAGCACATGGAATTCGGTAGATGATTTACTTTGCTGCTCTTTGGGTGTGGGGTCTTTAACGCGGTTAAAGTGTTGCGCGCAAGAACGATGTGAGTTTGTGCACAATAGAGATTCCAACCCGGTTTACTTGTCGGGTGATTGCTTCGGAGATGCCATGCATGTAGGGTAGGGAGTATAATTTACGCAGTCCAGGTTCTCCCTTAGATCCGAAGGTTTTTGGTCGCCTCTACTGTTTAGGACAGCTTTTCACAAAATGGAATGGGTACCCGTTAAGTCGGAAAAACCGATACAAGTAAGCGAGTTCTTTTTTGCGCAGATCATCGCTACTACAGTAACGAAAAGCCAGGTGGAAAAGGGTTTGAACGCAGCTTCTTATATGGGCGCAGGATGGTTGCTTTCAAAGCATTAGATCCTTTTCGGTAGCCGCTCGTTGTGAGGCCGCCATCACTGAGTTTTTGGATACTCGTGTCAAGGAATGGGAGGATACCTCCTGTTGCCTCTTCCCAAGTAAACTGAATAGCTGAGAAAACGCTATTCAGGCTCTAATACAACTGCTCCACTTCGGAGGTCTTTATAGTCACAAATGTATCATCTTCCTATCGGACCCACATTTTTGGTTTGAAAGTTCGCATAACCTCCTCTTCTAGTTGTCGCAATACTAGTTCTGCCAGTAGACCCGATATTGGTGGGTCAATTTGGGTACCCTTAACCGGTTGATAGGCCTTTCCATCCAAATGGCAGTAGTTCTTGAGACAGAGCCTAAGCATTTCTAAAACGTGTCGTATTGGGATGTCGATCGGATTATCTTGCAGGCGGCGAGTTATGCTCTCAAGGTTCAAATCATGCGATATTGAGGAAAACAGAGCAGCCACGTCAAACGATAAACTACACTCATCAGAACATACTTTAAGGCATGGGATCTTCTGAAGGAATGCCTGAGCGATCTTAATACTGTATTGGGATGCATCGGTGAGGTGGTTCCGGTGCTGGTAAAATCCTATAGCGAGGTTGTCAGTGGACGATCGAATGAGTGGAATTAGGATCCTTAATTGCGCACTTACTGTATGCACATTTGGGAAGCCATAGGTATGCGCAATACGAGGGTCACTGAGATTAATAAATCTGGAGCAATCGACGGTTATGAGTTCAATCGAGTGAGCACAGTAAACTTTTTTTCTTCACAGATGCGGTCTGCTTATAATTTGGATTCTCTGTGAGTGGGGTGTAGGCTTCCCTGTCCTTGAAGACTTGGTTAGCGTTCTTGATATATTGTTTTGCCGATATTCTGCCGCTGCGCAACACAGCTGTGGGGACTCGGTCATTAGAGTGTCCCCACCATTTTCTCTGTATGCTTTCTGGTAAATAATCCAGTTTAGAAAGTGTTGATTGTTAATTTCGTCTGATGTTCTGTATTCGCTCACGAGCACCTGATCAGAGGTTCAGGGCACCGGGTTGGGGCGGAGAGGGGCGGGGGGAGGTTAGAACCTAATGCGTCACCACACACAAAAATTAGCACCAACATTCAAAGTAGATGTTCACGTTCGGGGCAACAGCGGTTTGACTGTCGCGAACGCCGATGTTCTCTGCGTGCCCCAGAGACTGGTGGGCACGGGACGGTGACTCGTGCGCGACGCGCGCACTATCTGCCGCACTATTTCCTCCGTCTCTCCCTCACGCGCCGGGACCACATCGCAACATCGTCATCTGTTATAACAAATCAAAGCGCATGCTGCACGCCGGAGATCTGAAACATAATTATTTGGTAATTGAGTTTAACCCTAACCGCTGTTCGTGAGTTTACCTCATATCGGCTAATATGGGAAACTTTCAGTCACGTGCTCTTGCTCTGCCAACCTCATTTGGCGTGCTGATCCAGACATTAGGGCGCACAGCTTTCAGATGACGTGTACTTTTGACAGTCGCTTGCGGTGACGTCCACCGCGTGACCTACCCAGTTGGCCCAGTTGCGCGTGAACTAGTTTAGTGTGAGTTAAACTTGCATAACCTCCACCGCTTTCGCTCCTGTCGCCCCCCGCATTCCAAGGACAATACAAGGTCAAACATCCGAAGGCGGACTCAGGCGCGGTGGATGACGAGGCCAAACACCCCACTACGCGTGCCACACGTGATCTACCCTTCAATCCAGGTGTATGAGGCTTTTATAAGGGTGGTTCCGATCTCACATTGGTAAGAATGTCATGAAGGCCAAATAAAGAAGGATTTATTGCGTCCTGCCTCTCAGTCCAATGAGTAACCGTGCTATCCCATCAGTTGACAGTCTTCCACGTCACGACGGGTAGCACGTCTCGATATATTCAGATGCATCAGGCTTATTCTAGTGAGAAGTGCGCAGATTTGTCACAAGGATAAAATTTCTAGTGTCGGCATTACTGCATCTCCTCTCCCTCTCATGCACCAGTTGACTGTCCGAGTTTGTCAATCGACCTTGTTATGAGATTGGGTGCAGCGACTAACGCAGCCGGAAGGCTTACATCTAGGCGTGCCAACGTGCCTACCCATTTATGATTGGTTGACAGCTTGCGTGGACTCTGCGCAGATTCATTAACGCGCATCTACATTGCAGCCTATTGTTGGGGCCAATAAGTGGGCTGAATTTCCTTGGCTAATGGCGGATGCACAACCCAGGCCGTAAACAGCTTATGAAGGAGGGCTGAAGAAGGCAAAGGAGACTGGAATAACCATTCCCAACCGATTGTGCTCTAATCTCCGGCCAGACGAACTGAAGCTAGAACTCTTGGCGCAACTGGTCGTCGAGTGTTTGGGTGAGACTTTCTACTAGTTAAGCCTAGAGTCCACTTCCTGCTGGCTCCGAATGGCGGTATTTCAAGTAAGTTTGAAGCGACGCTTCACTGATCAAGCTATAGAACAGAAGAGGCTCTTTTCGTTTTGCCCTAAGTTTCAAGCCAGAGTTCATGCTGGAGGCTCATAACGGCTAGCGATCATTAATACAATCAAAATGTGTGTCTTAACTCGATGGGTTGAAAATTTGAAGGTTTCCAAATCAGAATGCAGGGATGGCAGTTAGCTGGAAAAGCCTTACGGGGGCGAGGAAGTGTACACGCAACCCAGCAAGCAATGTAAACCAACGTTCTCACCGAAGTGAATGCACCTGACCTTTGTCCGGTCGTGACGTCACGGTGTCGGTGAGGCTAATATTGATCCACACGCGCGTACGCAGTGCCCGGTAGGCGTTCTTGGCGGACCGAAGTTGACATAAGTAAGAGGTGGCGCTGACAACCGCTAGAAAGGGTTTTTACAGGTACAGTCGTATAAACCTGAGCCACCGGTTTCGTACAAGAGCCCAGCCGCAGAGACTGCGAAGGAACAACAACACTTGAGCAGTTTTATAGTCTTACAACACCGGGCGGAGGGGGTAGCTGTGTGTCTGTGGCTGATTCTCGGTCAGGCTGCCTAATTCATAGTGGTCCGACGATGCACCGGTTTCGTAAGTAATGCCTTAATTAAACCACAATTATTTGCCACTTTGAACGTCGCTTCTGACGATACCCCAGAACAGAGCAGGCGCAGGGACGGTGAACTGAGCGTGAATTAGTCCATAGTAATAATCAAGTTTCTCAGAAACTCCCGCACTTTCGTCCCTCATCTACCTAAACCCGGTGTCATGCCAGAGTCTTCATCCTCCTCTCCTCGGGGAGGAAAATTAGTGTGTATCGTGCCGCAGCTTCGGCTGATTCGCGGTGATAGGATAATGAGTATTACCGATTGCAGCTGGCAAGCGTCGGTTGAATGGTTTGAGAGCTATTGCTGCGGCCTGTTATATAGCCTTTCAGCACAATAGGTTGCAAGTTACCTTCGGGGTCTGCCCGCTCTGACTGAACGGTGGTTGGCTGGTGGTTACAAACCAGCTATAAATTACCCTACTATAAATAACCAGTAAATAAATGTTACTAATAGTGCTAAGTAAACGTTTAGTCTGCCACTAAATTGGTCATGCTGTGAATCGACCCGAAGCAGCCTGTTTAAGGAACCAACGCTTAAATCACCCGATAAGCCTTTTCATCTAGGCTGACAAGCCCACCACGGTTGTAGGTTGGGCGTAGTAAGCTTGCGCAATCTCATCATCATCTGAAGATGGAAGCGAGAAGATTTTCAAAATGTTAGTACAAAATCACTTTGGCCCATGAACTCGCCCCTTCTTATTCTTCCTCTTCTTCTTCTTCTTCTTCGGGAGATGATAAACGCGGAAAGATATTGGGACCTCGAATGTTTGCGCATATTAAAATATACATCTGGATATATATAGTACCGTATATACGGTAGATAACCTAACTCATGTAATGCGTGATCGAAATTTGGGTGTTTGAGTGCATCTACAAATCTTTCGCAAATGGCCAACTGAATTAGAAGGAATATCCAAAAAATCACTACTTCGGTAAAATCTTTTAAGAAACATCTTATTTTGAAGTTTTTGAAGTTTTGAGCTTAACACTAACAGCTACTCGTGGTCTCACCTCATGTCTACTAATATGGGGAACGTTCAGGGTAGATCGCGTGTGGCACGCGTAGTGGGGTGTTTGGCCTCGTCATCCACCGCGCCTGAGTCCGCCTTCGGATGTTTGACCTTGTCTTGTCCTTGGAATTTGGGGGGGCGACAGGAGCGCAAGCGGTGGAGGCTATGCAAGTTTGACTCACACTAAACTAGTTCACGCGCAACTGGGCCAACTGGGTAGATCACGCGGTGGACGTCACCGCAAGCGACGGTCGAAAGTACACGTCATCTGAAAGCTGTGCGCCCTAATGTCTGGATCAGCACGCAAAAAGGGGTTGGCAGAGCAAGAGCACGTGACTGAACGTTCCCCATTTTAGTCGACATGAGGTAAACTCACGAACAGCGGTTAGGGTTAAACTCAATTACCAAATAATTATGTTTCAGGTCTTTGGCGTGCAGCATGCGCTTTAATTTGTAATAACATATGACGGCAACTAAGTCGGAAACGGCTGTACCGGGATCATGCAGTTCATTGGTAAAACCCCTCACTTATCAACTAACTACTTTAATAGGTAGAAGCCAACTCGCGAGTCATTGCCCACGGCGGGACATGGCCACACCTTCCGGATTCGTCGCGGCTGAAATTCTGGCAAGCAGTGATGACCGTATGGATAGTGAGCTCCTCGCGTCACGGTTCCACCCGCAGTCCATCAACGGGCACAATGACCTCTCTCCTTATTCGATGTTAAGACTACATTGGCA
This sequence comes from Schistocephalus solidus, assembly GCA_017591395.1. Taxonomy (NCBI): domain Eukaryota; kingdom Metazoa; phylum Platyhelminthes; class Cestoda; order Diphyllobothriidea; family Diphyllobothriidae; genus Schistocephalus; species Schistocephalus solidus. The sequence goes on along the minus strand of WEDG01002688.1, from coordinate 61,877 downwards.
GATTAAGCACACAAGGGGCCACGGGTGAAAACTACTTACAGAGAGAGTAATGGTAAGCAGAATTGTCGTGTAATCATTACGCCAGTCTCCAACGATTCAGGTGTGGATGAGCAAGTAATTTTAGCGCCAAGTCGGCCCTCGCGGCTAGGCCTGTGTGGGGTGAATGGCTCGAGGACCGCGAGTTAGGCTCAGTGGTTCCTCCCTACTGTGACCTCAATGACACTCCCATAAATGTGAAATTGGAACCAACCTTTTCTTTGAAAACATGGTACATTGTGCGGAAACTTGGTCGTATGTGGCACGCGTAGAAGGAATGTTTCAATCTGTCAGTCGTCGCACCCGAGCCGGCCCCCCACCCTCATTTGTCCGTCTTGCGATGTGGTCGAGGTGGGTGACGGAGGAATGAGTGTGGCAGATAGTGCGCGTGTCGCGGACAAGTCACCGTCTCGTGCCCAACAGTCTCTGGGGCACGCAGATGCCATCGGCGTTCGCGACGTTCAAACCGCTGTGGCCCCAAACTAAAACATCTACTTTGAATGTAGGTGCTCATGTTCATGTGCGGTGACAACTCAGCGCATTTTCCTCACTATAAACAATCTGACGCGCTTGAAACTATCACGGTGCGCTAAAGGCCGTGGCTTGGAAGGTTGCCAACTGACGGAATAACTCGGACAGCGTGGTCAGCCCAATGTGTGTTTTGTGTGGAGTGGCTGACTGGCATACTGAGAGTCAGGCTGTAATGGCTCCTTCTTAATGTGGCCTTTATGGCACTCCCACTTCGTGGGATCCGAGCCAGGTGTGGTGGTACGCCCAGGGGCGGCTCCGGCCACGCCAGCCACCTGCGCCCTCTTCCATATCCGGTCTTCTTGACTCTGTCTTGACACCGGGCCCAGGTGGGGGAGGAGGAGAGAGTGCGGTAGCTGCAGCGCAAGGCTACTATCACTTAAAACTAATGCACCACCCTTCCGTGTAGCATACGGTGGACATCGTCAAAATCGACGGTCGAACTGTCGTGTGTGGTGACGCAGTAGGTGCTGAACCCCCGCCCCAACCCAGTGCCCTACACCTCTGATCAGGTGCTCGGGAGCGTATACAGAACATCAGTTTTCGGCTCTCAAAATTAGCCAGTTTTCAGATGAAATCAACAATCAATAATTTCTAAACTGGATTGTTTACAAGAAGGCACACAGAGAAAACGGTAAGGACCCTCTGATGACCGAATGCTCACAGTTCTGTCGCGCAGCGGCAGAATATCGGCAAAACACGTTTAGTGCTGCCGGTATTATGTTTCTCTTTACCCCTGCTTTGTCCTGCCTGCCTCCTTATACTCGCCATTTGGTCCGTGCTGTCATAGTAGGTTTTACTGTTGCCTTCTTCTCATGAAGCCGACTTGGTGGCTGGAGGTACAGTCCCATTTAGGGAACGCGGGACGGGTCTGAACCGCAGCTTCACACACCTTTGTCGCGAGCAGGGTCTGACATGCAAACTTCCTCACGGACGAGCCTTTTAATCGGGAGGTTTCGAACCTCCTGTCGGAGGTAACTGCATAAGGGCTATAAGTAGAAGCTAGTGAATCCTAACCCACTTTCGAGGATGATTGGATTGTCAATCTCCAAAGCGCGTTTGTTGTCGATGTTAATGACATTGAGCGCTGAGTTCGAATTTGACCGATCTTACTTCCTCGCCTACCTCCCATGCCAGTGTCAAGCTCGAGTCCAGCCGACTGGAAGTAAAATTTGGGATTGCTGTGGCGTACAACCTCCATCAAACGCGCACTAAAGCAAAACGAATTACCGGGAAATTCTAACATCTGTTCACCTTCAATGCAGACAAGGACGGCTAACTGTGTCGCCTGGTTGACATAAAAAATACAACGGAGGCTGCGTTCACAGCAGAGCTTCTAAAAGAAGAGCAGTCTATCGGGACTTGCGCCCTATCAACAAGTGATCGCTGACTCGCTCCGAGTTTTTATTCCAACGATAGGGACTGCTTGCTTGGAAACACCGAAGTTCGAAGTTCCAAAAGTCAATCACAAAAATACCAAAGGTCAATTGACGGCCTGTGGGCGGATTCCGCCAAATATGCATGGATTGCGCATCATTATCATAGTCTCGTTAACGCAGTTTCGAGCCTGGACCTCGGGCAAGAGACAGCCACTTAGAACGAAATGTCACTGGTAGTCAGCTGCTTGAAAGTACATCAAGACGTATGTAGTCTCTTGGCATCTTATTTTGGAGTTTGCACTTCAGGTAGGCACTGTATAGCATCGATGGGCATACCCACTAAATTCAGTACCCATCGTGCGCCCAATACCCTGTCCATTGTTGCTGTCTCTGGTAATGGGTTCGAGTAAAGTTGAGACGTGGGACGAATAAACTTTCAATCTCATTGATCCAGCCTCGGTCTCAAAAGTTTTCTAGAGCTCGGTGGTGCTGACCACTCCTTTATGCTGTCTGAAGATATGCACAAAGTCCACTCGCCTGGTTGATAATAATTTCGTAGAGTGCAACCTGACTTAACTAATCCTTCCTACTAAAATTGTACTTCAGCGTTTCGGGTAACATTTCACGACATTTATTGTCAACGTTTCTACAAAGGGAGCATCAATTGGCTCTTTGTGAATGTTTTTGTCCACTAACAAAGTTTGAATTTTGAAGTTACCAAACCATTCCCACGAAACCTCTTTGAGCGGACATGAGTGAACTTGCTAAGCGAGGAAAGATATTGGTATTAAAGAATACATATATTCAATAGAAAAGGCAGGAAACAAAGATGTACAAAGTTTGGTCATTCGCAAAAAGGGAGGGAGTGGGTGGTGTAAGGGGTGATAAGAGGCAAGCAGTCAGACAGACATTCTAGCAAACATTCCAAGCATCAAAGCAAAGCATGGTAGGTGGGAGAGAGACGGGGGTCGGGGAGGGGCGGGATGGATGGATAGATGAATGGATGGATAGGAACCCGATCCACTCTTATGCGAAATGCGGCAGCCCTCGAGCCCTGAAGTGCTCGTGGGGTGACCGCTGCCTTGTATGCGTGTGTGTTTGTGTCTTACTGATGCACCGAAATCGGCGCGATGCAGACGGCGCAGTCAGCATATTGCAACTGCAGTGACAAAAGAGAATCAGTAGTCTCACACAAAACGAATAAAATAGGCCTTACATTAGACTTGAAGCATGCGCCTACAGCGCGAAGGACAAGGCGCGCGCCTTCAGGGCAGTGAAAACACTGTACGGGGAATCACCTAAAATTGGCTTGGGTTAGTAATGAAAGGAACGCAGTGGAAGAGCCCTAGAAAAGCATTAATACATGGGCGACGTGCTATCATATGTGATCGCCTGACATCGAGAGCGACCACAGTTGCCGTCATGATCTAGAAAACGAGCTAAAAGTCTCAGCACTTAAGGATTAAGCAACAGCTGCTGCAGCAGCAGCCCGAACCCTGACTAAAAATTGCCAAAATCATTCAACTTGAGTAACTGTATCGCCATCAAGGTGACCCCTAGTTCATTTTTTTGGGTGTGTTTGGCGCAGCTATTGATGGTTGTAGGCGCCAGCAGGCGCATGTGTCACAATTTAGTAATATTGAGTAAAGATTCGTTAGTATGAGCACTTATTAAAATAGATTAGGAATGAGAAAAAAATCATTTGGCATAGTACGCGCTCACGCACCTTGATTGCAGCAGATAAGGGGACTTCTGCAATCACAGACAGCGATCCTAGGCCCGGGACCATTTAGGGCGCGGCGCATGAGGACTGAGGGTTGCGACTGTCTCGGAGACATGGAAACACGAAGGAAAGCGGGATAGTTACTGTGTGCGTTAATGGGAGACCTAGATGCCCTTAGGGAGACGGAAAGTCGGAGGGGCGGCGACAGCGCATGGAGTGTGCGGGGCAGGGTGGGCATAATGTACAGAGGTTGAGGGAGGGGATAGCGAACCAAAACTGATCAGAGAAGCCCTCATAGATGGTCATGAGGCCACATGAACAGTGGAATCCGAGTTGGCAGCTGACGATTTACCATTCTCGGCAGGAAGGGCTTCTCCGGGACACCGTCGTTTTGGTGCAGCAGAAGTTGGCGACAAGGCTACGCTGTCATCGACAGAAGCCGCGGAGACGGCTTCCCCACTTTGTCCGTCGACTGAGCTATCACCCCTGGCAGCAACCGGGGTGGGTGAATGTTTTCGCACTCCTGGCCGGGTGTCAGATGGTGTGGGCGGCTTAAGATTGATAACACAATAATGTCAGCATCACTATTGGGGGAAAGCTGGTCTTCTGAACGGCGAGCAGCATCCAGTTTCGGAAAAGGTGGGAGCGACTTATAAAGCAAGGCGCAAGTAGCTCCGACACAAAATACAGCTTATTTGGTCAGCTTATGAAAGATAGTTTCTTTTGCGCTGCGTGGCTTTGTGAGCCCACTACTTTGTCTTGACGGCGTTTGGGCGCAACCAGTTAAGACTAGCTTCAACTCGACGAAGACTGAGTATTAGGACGTCTTTTGAACATCCCTTACCATACAAGTACGGTATTAGTAATCTATCAGGGTAAACTTGGGGTTTGAAGAAAAGAGACGGGTAACAATTCATGTTCCGTACTTATAAGTGCGGGGGTCCATTGACGCCTGTCCGGCACCAGTTCCCGATCCAAAAGAGGCAGTCACTTGTAGACAACTGCGACCAGCTGCGCTAGCCGGACGACTTTATCGTCTTTTAAGACAGGACAGGACACTTCGGAGTGGGTTACTGGTGGCACGGTCAGATAGATGACCGTTGTTTTCAGTTTTCTAGCATACACACAACATGCCCTGAAAATTAAAATCTGTCAACAAAAAATTATAAATTTCTTTCGTTTGCGTTCAAACTTTTTCGTCTTTTATTAAACGGGCATATAAGAGGGAAGCAAAGTTTGGGAAGCTGACAAAGTATCGGAAACTTGGTTTGTTGGCTTTAAAATATACAGTTGTTGAAAAGAACGGTGGAACTGAAGGTGGCAGTTTGAACAATCATATAAAATGCTGCAAGTGCTTGAGCCCTTCCGAAAACGAAAGGGGGCACGCGAAATTGCATTCTCTATTTTTCACTTAATGAGCTGCGGACTCGAATTTCCGCATACAATTTTGGTGGGAAGGAAAAGCAGAGAAAAATTCTGAGTTATCCGGGTCAACTTTCATTACAGCAGATATAAACGGGGTCAGAACTGTGGCGCATTGCATGTGGCGGGGGATTTTTTTGTCGCGCCAATCAATGTGTCCAACCTCTTGTCCAACAGACCTGACTCAGAATTGCCACTGATACACTGAGGCGAGGTCGATCTTACGCTAACTTTTAAAAATGTGACACAACATCAAACGACGCGCTTCTCGGCATAGAAACCGTGGCTTGTCAGTTGACATATCGAATCAGTTCTCTGAACTGAGAGTCAAGTTGAAATGGCACCCTCTTAATTTGACATCAAGGGCAACTGACATAGATCCGTGGTTCGATTCAGCGAATTCTGCTGTCTGGAATGTGAGGCTACTAGCACCCGTGCGACACGCGTACGTTACAAATAGCTAATTAGCCCCTACTCCCACATCTAACTGCAGTTATCTTATCCGGTCTTATTACTGAGCACGAGGTTTGAGAGGAGAGTGGGGCAGGTGATTCGTAAGTCTCTAACACCCTCTTTCAAATCGGGTAGAAATCACCACTGTTCCCCCGAGGAACAGTGGCTGTCGTGAAGTACGACCTATCAAGTGAAAGACAGATAAAACCGTAACTCAACAACTCCTGCTGGCTGAAGTACACTAACTTCCCCCGAAGAGAGGTCCATAGGGTCTCGAGACAAGTACAAGTACAGCGGCAATGGCGCCGTGTTTCAGCTAATTGTCAATGTCTATGATGGGAGTACAGCTAACCTTCAAAAAATGGGCAGCTTATAAATTCTTTGTGGGTATCCTTTTCACCAGCAAGGATGGTACACTGCTACGTCCAAATTATAATAAGACGTTTTGTAAAGAAAGGAGAACAAAAACCAAAATCGAAGGCTATGACGGCAAGCATTTACTTGAATTATTCGACCTTAAACAACTGTTACCGTTACTTTAGAGGGATAGTTTGCGGAGCCCCATTAAATTTACTTAACTTAGGTCCCACTCGGTCTTAAATGTTTTAAAAAATAGAGAAACCTCAGCGGCTTCGGTCTCCAACCGGCGAAACTTAGGTGGGGAGACCTGAGGCTCACCTTAGGGGAGGATGCCGGCTCTGTGGTGTCGGCTCTCTTTGCCTCGTCCTCTTCCGGGACCCCACCCTTCATATCATTCGAAGAGGGTGGCTGGGAGTCCTCGGCATCAGTGCCAGGCTGCTGAACTTGCTGGGGTGAGTCCCTCGTCAAAAGAGGTGAAGCTATGGACGCTGGAGAGTCGCAGGCTGACATGGAGTCAGAAATAACCGAGCAAGAGCTCTTACGTGTGAGGTTGGTGCTGCTGGACTGGCCGGCATGATTACTGGAAGCTGTCGTGGCAGCAGCCATTTTTTTGATCTCTTCCATCTCCTCCGCAGAAATAAACTGAGACAGTTGAGACCTACAAGACGGAGTGTAGACGCTCGTGTTTTGTGTAAAATTGTAGCAGGATGAAGGCATGGAGGACAAAATTTCAAATTGCAGTGCACAGAAAGGCTACCTCATAAAGAATGGGGTGGGGGGTTCGTGCACGGACTACGGATAAAAGCGCCATGGTCTCAGGGTAAATACTAGATGGCCCCAAAAATCGCACATGTCGGCGAATCATCCGGTAAAATGTCAATTCGAGAAAAAGCATTGGTTCATGGTACCCAGGTGTCTGCCGGACTTTTCTTATCTGAAATGTGGCTGACTCAGCCGGCTGCAAGTTGCAGGTTCAAAGTATTAGAAAAGGTCACTTTACTGCATCTGACAGTTCGACTGTCGAGTTCGACGAGATCCACTGTGTGCTCCACAGCATGGTGGTGCAGGAACAGTGAATTGTGCGTGAATCAGATTTTAGTGAGAGTAAACTTGTGCTGCATCTACCGTACTCTCTCCCCCTATCCAACCTGGGCCCGGTGTCATTACCTAGTCAAGAAGACCGGAGGCTGGAGAGGAAGCAGGAGGCTAGGTCGGCCGGAACCACCCCTAAGCATATCACCACATTTGGCTCGGGTCTCACGGAGCCAGTTCCATAGAGGCAACATTGAGAAGGAGCCATTGCAACCTGACTCTCAGTCCACCAGTCGGCCACTCCACAACACCACCTACAGTGGGCTGTCTCTGATGTCAGAGTTATGTCGTCAGTTGGTAACCTTCTAAGTTGCTGCTTTTAACGTACCATGATAGCTTCAAGCGCATCGGATTGTTTATAGTGAGGAAAGTACGCTGAGTGTTCTACTTTCCTAGGCTCTAGCCACCGTCCGAGCCGGTCAGTGGACTGGTGCGGGCAATGGGCGCAGTCGGTAGAGCACGAAACTCTTGCTGCATCCACACAGCCGCAAACAATAGATTTAGCCCTCTGCGCTTTACAGTTTAGTTTTCAGCATGCCCTGACTGCGTTCGCACCCACCGGAACGGCATCATGGGTGTAGACCAAATACGCAACAAGCGCACCACAGCCGACGAATGCCGAAAAGTCCATTATATCACGTTGTTGACGGGAGAAAACAGTTCTAATCGTGCAGCAGGATACAGCAGGTAGTCACATAGCGATAAACAATGGCAGAGACACTGGTGAGGTCAGTTTTGGGCTTTTTGTTCATGAAAGTGAATATTTCCGGACCTTAGTAGCAATGTGGACACGGGGTCACATAATCAACTGATCTGACTTCAAACCTTGAGCGTGCAGTCTGTGGTTGGAATGTAACCGTCAGACGATGGCATACAAGCCAGAAATTATTATTTCATTGTCCATTTCTCCGTCATTAACTCTACTTGGTTGTTAACTGGTAGCTGTGATACGATCATCTGCTGCAATCAGGGTAGATCAGAGCAAACCACTATCACGTACTATAAAACTCCTTCTGAACTTATGATAATTTTATGCAAACGTTTGAAACTGGTGGAGGAAATACCGCAACCAAGGAATGGACATGCCTGATACCCGGATGTCGCAATAAAAGAAAAAGAAAGACTATATGAAAGCTTACTTTTTCGCGTATTTTACTGTGACTGTATTTGTCGACTCGTCGCAGGAAATACCACGTTCGATAGACTTTTCAAAGGAGCTGATGTTATCACTGAGGTCAATGTTGAGTTTCGGCTTTTCACCACCATTACTGGGCGCATGAACTGTCGTTAGGCTTGTCAGGGAGTTTGCGTTCCTGTCGAACTCCATACCAATGAACCACTTCTTGACGAGGTCCGTAGTGTCCTGAGGCCCTCGACCGTAGGAGCGGCAGTTTACGTGTGCGATCTTCACGTACCTATTCGTCTCAAAGTTGCCCACGAGAACCCTCAGCCTAGATTCCACGAGACCACAGAGTTCCACAAAGGAGCGTTTCTCTTCGCCCGTCACGATCACAACAACGTAATGACGATAAGTGAAAAAGAAGGCGGGTTCAAACAGATCCGACCAGGGGCGCTGTCGTAAGAGGATTTCTTTCATTAGATTCAGACCTAAAAGACGGAAATTTAGATAAAAAATAACTTCAAGGGCGGCGATGTTGTTGTTGTTGGTGACAGTGGTGGTGGTGGTGGTGGTGGAGGAGGAGGAGGATGAGGATGATGATGATGGTGGTGGTGGTGGTGGTTGTGGTGATGATGATGATGATTATGTGAAAGACGGTTCTGGGCGGGGAAGGAAATTCAGGCAGATAATAGTTGGTAATGCTTCGGTCCCTTCCCGATGCCTGCTCACTTGTGGGAACTTATTAAGCAAGCAGGTGGCTACCCAAGCAGGCATCTTACTACCGTCTAACCACTTGCAATCTGGCAAATCAGAATTTAACCGCTCAACGTTTAAGGAATTTTTCGTAGTGAAGATAGGCGATTTTGTAAGCTCAGTTTTCTTTAAGTTTCGATGCGTTCAAAGGGCTTAAATATGTTTCTCACAATTTTAACAGGTTAAAATTCATTTAGTTGTCCTTGTCATCGATGACTGCGAAAGTCAGCCAGGTGATCGACCGTTTGTACACCATCGCTCAAGGATTTGGCTGTGGTCACCCACCTTCTTGTTGGAACACTGCCAATCTATATGAGCTTTAGGTCGTATACATCGAGGCTGAGAGCAGGCAGCCTTCACCCAAAAACGGCAGATACTTTTCACCTGCACACTATTCCTGCTTGGATGCAGGCGCTTAAGGTCTCGTCTTCCGCCTGCAGGACATAATCGCGTCATTACCGAATAACAGAGATTAACAGGTCACGTGGATATTTATTTTAGCCTCCACTTCCTTACCTGGATGGGGCAAGCGGGAGTAGCGGTTTCATCGCAAAATAGTGCACTTCGATTAGACAAATTAGATGCCGTGGGGAGTTGAAAGTGCAACGTCTTCTGCATGTGGTTTTTACCTTTTACAACAAAATGTCATAAAAGGCGATCCGGACTAGTTTGCTATTGAGAGACGAGCCCCACGCCAGTGAACGCTCTAGCAACTTCCATTGCGAAATAAAAGCGAAACGGAACATTGGATACGCACAACTTAGGCTACTTTTTTCGAAGCGCGAAAAGTTTGTGGTTAAATGCGATTCAGTTCAGCATAGAAACGTACTACACGCGCAGGCATGTTAACCCATTTAGAAGATCGCGTAAGGCTGCCGGTCGATTTCGACAATATCAGCTTCTTTCGACGAAGGGTGTATCACAAAACGATGGTTCCGAAGGTTTGTGCTAAAAAAAGTTGATCGGTCGAATTCCCCCTGCTCGGCAAGGAATATGACCTTGACTTTAAAACACAACAGTGTTAATTCCCGCCTTGCCCTTGCTTTGGTTTATTCGGCATCGAATACGTGCACTTGTAGAAGGCAGTGACGCAAACGTAGCCCGCTAAACTAAAAATTTGTACAGATCCCGAAGAACTTACCATTCATAATTTCACGTTGAATGATAATGCGGTTGCTCCGTTGGACATTGTAAGTTGAATTTTGAGAGGGGTAGCTTGGTGTAAGGATAGGCATCAGATGATACTGATCCGGTGGATTATGCTACAGAAAAAAGTTTTCACGTAAATAAGACGATCATGAGGTCGGTCAATAAGCCGTTCCCAGTGTAGCAAGTAGAATACGCAAACGTTAAAATGGATAGGTAATTTGGATTTTCAGGGTTCGTTCGGGTTAGAGTGGGACGGTAAATAAAAATTTGAATGACGATTTGCAAGGGCATGTTTTGGAAAGGTAACGCTTAAAAAGCTAACACTTTAGAGGGAACATGCGGCCTGTAGTGCGGGATTACGAGATCTTCCCTTTAGACGCTTCAGATGGATTATGTTGCGTCATAAACTGGAAAATAAAATAACCCCTAAAAACTCCATGAAATTCACGCGTGTAAAGTTGGTAGGTAATGTGCCTATAGCGCTTTGTTTGCGTTTTAACGTTGAAAACTAATCCAACGTGTATCGAAAAAAACTCAACAAAGACTGGAAAAATCGTAAAAGCAATTGCTTGTTGAGCCGCTGCGATATTCTAGGATAGGCCAGATTAACCCGGCTTTACATCAATATCATATAAACTAACTTGGTGTGCCCCACTTAGCAAGACAGGACATCTATCGTGGAGAACGACTGTTGGCTCGAAGTGGACAACCAAACACAAGTATCTGAAGGCTACATTTGAAAAGTTGGACAGCGAATGCACTTTCCTGTAATAGAATAACGGTGAATTGTATCTTCACTATTATTCGTTCCAAGTATTCGGCAAAAAGGGTTATTAAAAGGGCAGAGAGACAATAATATCGTTGTCCAAATAAGGGCAGTTCGGAGGCTCTTTGTCAGCTATTCGAAGGCAACTATGAGCTTGTCGAGATATCATAACCATTGAAGAAGCGCGCACGGATTTTTTATCTTTATATTTTTGTTTACAGCCATTTACTCTGAACCATGTGCTTGTAATAAGAGTGAATATTTGGTTTTCAACCCCCGTTGTTTCGCAAACATCCTTCACGAATAACACAGGCAGTCCTGCAAAGACAGCCAAAGTGGGATGGGCACAGCCTTCATCGCTAGCTTGATGAAATCTGATGCTCTCACGAGCAACATTTCTCATCGCAAGAGAAAGAGATGACAAAGGGTCCAAAACCTGGTCAAACAGTTAATCTAGGTAGAGGTAGTTATCGAACATCAACAATCTGCTCTTAACTGTTGTAGAAGTGCATCAAGATCAATAGTTATGCGACCCTTAACCACCGAACGGCATAGGGCATGACATGGGAATTTGCAAGCTCAGTTGCAGGCGTAGTAAATGAAAATTCAGTTGATGCAAAACATTGCAAATCATGCTCCAAATTTAAGCACTGCTTACCCGAGGATCCCACACTGCCAGGTTTAAACCGGGGATGTACTCAGACTCACGGAGTCTAACGGGCTTCGGCCATGGCCACTGGCTGAATATCGTGAAAAAAAGGTATACAATAGTCGAGGGCGCGGCACAAGGGTAGAGCTGGCAGATTCGGCAGGTTAATATGCCCCAACTAACACCACCGAGGAAACCCAGGGCGTTAGAGTAAATTTGCTTTCGCTTCGCCCACAGTCTTATTACCTGCGCAGAAAGGAGACGAAAATGTGAGGACAATAAACAGACCTTACTTTAAGAGCCGTTTTAAACACATCCTTATCAAACACCAAGTTGAGAATGTCCTCTGTGACGCGGACACCATTAACACTTCGCACGTCTCTCTCATCCATATTTCTAAGGAGCTGTTCCGTGTTTTCAGAGAGACTGAAATTCTCGGGCACAGACATCATGTCTACTTGGGCGAAAAGAAGATCGATCTAGAATGTTTGTTAGGATGAATTCATGTGGCCTACCTCGACGCCCATGAACTTTAACTTAAGTACGGGCACGAAGGCATCTACAACGGCATGAATCTCCTCGACTGCCTCCTCCTCAGTGAGGACAGCTTGGAATTCGGAAAAGAATTCATCCCGGGTTATGAAACGTGGAACGACAAAAAGAGCATCAATATCAGCGCCTCTAAAATTGACGCCAAGACGGTAGGAACCGAAAGTAAATATCTTCCCCATTGTTGCACTAGCGATGTGATCAGGAAGATTTTGTTCCAAAGCCTTCTTGTAGATCCATTTGTTTGAAATGTCTTGAAGACGGAGAAGAGCTTCACGGCGCTGCATGATTTCCTCTGATGTTTCAAAAATGTTCATGTTTGCCAAGGCTTCTTCGAGAGAAGCTGAGTCCTTCAAATCCTGTTCTGTGGGTGGTTTATAGCTCAGCGCGCCAGTCTCACCCAAACATTGAGCCGGGATTTCATCAGAACTGACGACTCGTTTCATCTGTCAGAATAATAATCACATACGCCCCGAGCAGGAAGTTACACGGGTAAAAAGGTGACACGATTAACATTTGCAGTCTTTAGGAATGTCGAATGAGTAAATATATAAAACCGACGGTATTAACAAATTTATTTATAAACAGCTGCTGGAAAGGATCTGCATCGCTTTTAATTAAACATCAACATAAACATATATGACTGTTAATTAAGAAATTGTAGGTTAAGGGCGAGCTAGGGCGAAAAAATACCTCAAAAGGCGAGGAAATGTAAAGATTAAAACTCCATGAATGGCGGTGAAAGACTGATGGTTGTGGACTTAAGTTTGCATGGCGGGTTGTTTCACTTTTCATCAGTTGAATCACGCATTGGCGCATTGAAAACAATTGTATTACCGAATTTCACACTTTTAAAATATAATAATGCTCCTAATGAGCTTACAAGCCCAGAGCAATAACAAGTGGGTTTTTTCCAACGATAGCGCTTACCATGTCCACTAAGCTTGCTTAAATTACCTAAGTAAAGGTGATTCAATCAATCGGAAATGTTTACACGTCACTTCGTAGCTGTATGCGACCTTTATTTTGTGTGACACGAGTCGTTTGTTTCAAAGGTTAATTTTTTCCTTCCTTTGTGAGAGGAACGCTGCGTAAAAATGAATGGACAAACTACGCTGCTCACGAAATTGCGCATATTGGGGTGCATCTGTACAGGAGCGTAGGTCGGCAAAATACAGACGTGGGGATGCTGTGAGATGCGCCGCCTTAGCGCACACCTTTCGGCGCCTAAGAGGCAGCACGTATTTTGTCACTATTCAAGGCTCATGTAGCGACACTCTAAATTTTCAATCTGCGTGTAGAGGTCATGGATCAAGGCCATCACTGGGTCCCGTTCCGCGGTAGCGACACAGCACCGTTCCTTGTTGGTGAGACAAATGGTGTTAAGGTGCAAGCTTCAGTACGCAACATAGCTTCAGCGCAACAAGCTTCAGCACAACATAGTGAAATTACGCCTTTCTGGGAGACACCTTGGTATGCAGTTTTTTTAACCGGAAGAGGTCACAGACCGAGTTTCGATTGCGGATTAGTTTAATAATTTGATTAACACTGCAGTTAGCTGAAGGGAAAGGTGGTGTGGGAAACATGAGAGGAAAACAAAACAACAGCACCATAAACTAACGGTCGGCCGGGTAGTGCAAATCTATTACCACAAACCCATTGTTCTAAATACAGCAGTTACGTTTGCTTCGGCTATCCAGTTGAAATCATTACGCAAACTTTGCTTGACCTATCCCTAAAATTATAAGTTGCAATACATGCATGATTTAGGTCTACTAATCAGTCTATATCAGAAACTGGCATATGAATACCACAAACATTCAAGAAAAGGAAATACCCTGGTCACCATGATTACTTGAAACAACTGTTTTGAAACGATCACTGGCCCTGTTATAACAGGAATATATTCCTCATGCACTTGGGATATCAGTCATCTCGTCGGTAAATTCGTATTTGTGTTGTCAACACCTTACGGAAATCATAAAAAAGATATAAATGCTTTCAAAATTTGGGTAAAAAGGTGGCAAGACACGAGAAAGGCGGTAAGGTCACTTTAATGTGGATGTTCGACGCAGTTCAGGAGCGCGCTGACAAGCACACAAGTAGGCGGTGGAAGTTTAAGGTAATGGAAGAGCAAAATCAACATAACAGTTTCATGTCTGATAATAAAATAAAGACTGTCAACATCCCCTTAAGTTAACTAGAGAGGACAACCCTGGTTGAAGGCGAACCGTGCCTGGCGCGTCAATTGCAAAGAGCAGTTTAAACAAATTCCACAGAGTAGTAGAAGTGTGGAGGAGCACTCCAGTAGTACATTCTACATATTTGTTGGTAGAACAGCTTTAATCTATTGGTTGAATGGTTATTTTAGACTGGCTAGTGAGCCTTTGTTTTCAAACTGCTTTTGACGTAACGTGCATACTGCAACTCACGCTTAGCCCAGATGGAGGAAACTGTGGGTTTCGGTTGGTTACTTCAAGTATTGGGTGTTCAATTCAATTCAATTCAATTCAATTCAATTTATTGAGGGAAATAGGCATGGGCCTTTGAGTACCCTATTTGTAACGTAAAATTAAGTACGGTATACAGAGAAACCGTGTGGGTTGCCAAGGTACAAAAGGCGGTCATAAAATTTGACAAGTGGTGCACGACTCTCGAGGGTTAAGATGAATGCCTCATCGCTCAGGCTCGTTGCGGAACATACCAATGCATTCATATGAATCAAAACTCAAATGAACCCTTTATATTATCGCTCATTTATCTCGGCAAAGTTCTCAGTGGCAGGGAAGACGTAGCCGAAAAACCATAAACGGTAACTTTGCAGATTTACGGGCCTGCAATTTGAATTACCCACGATTATTCGACTAAACATAGGTTTTGATAATTGACGTTTAGCGTATACTGTTTATTTTATTTCTTAGCACGGATTAAGCACTGATTAGCACTGATTTTAATGAACAGTTGGCTGACTGGAACAAGTTTATCCGTAAAAGCTTTGCGGTATTCATTTAGCGACAGACGATTAAAGCTCACTATTAATCTCTTTATCACAGAGACTGTTCGATTTCAAAGGAGAATCAAAGAAGCTCAAACGGTGAGTTGCCTAATCTTGTTCTTTCAAAGGACCCAATTGATGTGGATGAATTTAGGTCACTCGCACAGCTTGGTATGAGTTATTTACTTATATTGTATATTTTGAGGGTTAGGGGCGTACCCCTTGTTGGCCTTAGTTATGTTCAATTAAAATAATAAATGCACGTATATAGACACAACATAAAATACAATTAAACAGTTTACATCAAATGTGTAGTCTTAAAATATGCATAAATTGAAATCATTAAGTAAAGCAAATAGGGTACAAATAGGGTTACAAATAGGGTACTCAAAGGCCCATGCCTATTTCCCTCAATAAATTGAATTGAAAAAAAGCTAATGGTTGGCAGATGGTAGTCCTGCAGGGAGTCGTTGTTTAGAAAAACTAGAGCATTTAACTGTTATTTGGACATACCCACGGTATTCGGCGTCATTATTTCGCTTGGAACTGAGTTCCATGGTCGAACCACTCGCTGACTGGAAGAAAACTTTCGTTTATCTATGCGCATACATTCGCGTTTGACCTTTATATGGATGTCCGCGCAGGTGAGTCATGTTTTTAAACTCAAAGAAATCTTCAGATTTAAGTTAAAAGTATGTCCGTGGATAATTTTGAATGTCCATAGTAGGTCACCTCTCATTTTTTTTAAGCTAAAGGAAACATTGTAGATTTTATATTGGATATTTTGAATGGATACATGCATTGCCCTTGATGACCGTAATAATGTAAAGTTATCATTGCATATATGAAATTTTTGCTGTACATAGGCCCTGTTGTTTTGAAACAATATCTTGACAATGACCGTTATATGCATTTTTTTCAGGTTTCTGTTGCAGTGTATATTTTTTGTCATCCTATTTTACATAAGACCTGGTTTGATTGTGCCCGCCATTTGTTAAATAAATTTGTTTCAGATTTGCCATATTGTACAGTCATGCGGAGACTGTATATAATATTCATTGTTATGTTCACCTTTCATGAAGATGTGAGTCGGTTTGGAGTGCTGGATAATTTGTCTGCCTTTCCTTTTGAGTTTTTTTTCAAATCATTCGTAATTCGATAAAAGGCACAACAAACTTACAGGCGATTTTCAGAAAGACGTATGCCTGATTTGCCATCAGGCCCCATGCTGTTGGACGACGATGAGGGTGTACCACGATATTTACTGCTACCCCGCAGCTCCCCTGCCGTCTTCCACAACGGTTATGTGCTGTCGACGGAAGTGCCGGACAACGTGGTACTGATCGGTGGCAGACCGTGCGTTCTCACATCTATTACCGCTAATGGAATACAATACCGTCCGTTTGTTGACTGCTGTGACTTTTTTACAACATCCATTTCTTCTTCTTCTTGCCTTTTATGTTTAAAGCCTCAACTTTGGCAACTAGTCCTTCGACTGCAAACCTATCTGATATTATCTGTAAATATGTCGCTTTTAACATTGATGGTCACTTTATTTTCATTCCCTTGTTGCACACGTTCCTAAAACTATGACTGTTTTCAAACGTTTTTTCACTTGTATTTTTTTAAAATTTTCCATATACACGTTTGAATAAGTTTTTAATGCGTTATGATTTTCTTTTAACTCATGTTTGATGTTTGAAGGTGTACCGCATCGTAGAATTTAATAATGACAAAAGCGTGGCCACTGTGGCCAAAGCTTGGTTTGTGAATAAGCACTGCGTCATGTGGCCAAAAAACCCAAAGCAGTGTGAGTACCCGTTGCAGAATAACCTGCAGCCACCTGTTAATACGAAAGTGTTCCCAGTGACGGTTCTTAAAGAAAACCTGACCCTCGAAAAGGCCCAAAAGTTAGAAAAAAAGGCTGATGAGACGATGACCTCTCCACCTCCGAGCCGACTGTACTAGGGTGGGGCTACAGAAAGAAGTAAGTTTCAAATTGTATTAATCTGTTTATATAGATATCCACGCCAACTCACTTCAACGTCCGAAGATGAGGAAGAATTTATTCGCCGGCCTTCAGAGCCAGAAGGAAAACTGGCTGGCTGGCCGATGCCACCACTGATATTTCAGTAAGAACCATTGACAAAATGTTTATTTTTAGGCCTATGAATGATGAGAATATACCTGGCCCATCGATGCCAGGGATTACACCAGTACGAACTTCTCCGCCGTCCACTTATCAGTAAGCATTTTTTTACTAATGTATACCTCAGACTACTAACTGAAATATCTGAAGGTGTACTTTAACCTACAAGCAAGAAAATACAAAAGAACATGGAATTGCTATGGTACGCATTTTTTTCATTGTTGTTAACCTTAACCTAGTCAAAAAGTTGATATCATAGCGGAAAGGCAGGCTCGCAACACGGAACAACTGTGGGCAGCCTTAAACGAAATGCGCAAGGAAATAAGGGCGATGGCTGTCCCCAACACAGCAAGTCAATCAATCAGTCATTTGCCCCTGTGCACAGAAGAGGCCTATAATGACTTCCTTGGAGGAATGAGTAGGATACAGGATTATGGCAATGAGGCGGTTTGGATTTATTTATTTCGAAACGTTATTCGTGATTTGTAGATAGAAAGGTTGTCAGTGAAAGGGGGGAAGAAATGAAAGGGAGTTCGTCCGGAACCTCTTGGCATGTTTCATTGGACCACCCCTGTGCCTAAACTTCTGCTGGGCCGGGTCCACTGACAAGCGGTCATTTATTGGCTGCCCGCTCTCTCGAGTTTTTACAAGTATGTCTAAACGTTTCCCTGACGTCTGTAGAGGTCATTCACCGCAATACCAGCTTCATAACTTTCGCGGATGTTATTTGCAGAGCAACTATTAAGTGGTTCCGTGGTTCCAAAGATAGGTACGGCGGCAGATCAAAACGTCGGGAGGAGACTGAGAAGGTAAAACTATTCCATTGCATTAATCCAGCATATTTATTCTGCTTCCGGAATGTCTCAACAGTGGTCCAATTTGCACAACGCAGTCTGCATCCGATGACATGGTAAGCATCTCAATTTCTTTACACTTAAACGCAGTTAAGGTTTAAACGTTATTAACTTAAGTATATTTATTTTAATCCTGACTTTGTTATTTATAACTCTTTTCATAATCAACATATTTATTATTTTGTAGGAACCACCACCGGATAACGGCAGCCATTTGAAAAAAACAATGACCAGTTTATCCTGTGCATGTACAGTGTTATTTAACTATTTTTTTACAGTAAACTACTTTGCAAATTTCATCTTCATACATCCTATTTCATGAGTGATTGGGTACTTCGTAGGAATGGCTTGAATGGATCCAAACCAAAGCCATATTAATTGTATAAATGTGGGCCGTTAATAGAACAATAAGTAGGGGTATAACAGTAGTGGCCGATAATTATGGGGAAGGCTATATACAGTGAGCGTTCGGTATAAAGGAAAACGGGCTGCTAATTCGAGAAAATCGAGGGGTCCCGCTGCGCAAATTTTTCTAGCTAGGGGGCCAAAGGGGGCCAAACCGTCGACTTGGCCCCACCTGGCCCCCTGGGCCAAAGGGGGCCAGGCGGGGCTAGTGCTCGTAGAGTATGCACAGTCAATATAAAATTGTGGACCTTTAAACTTTTTGAGTCAAAGCATAACATAACTTCGAATGCATTTTCATGGTTATAGGCAAAAAAATTGTGGAGGAAATTTCGAGCACCTAAGATTTTAAAAGGCTGGTTCAGTTCAGCTCAGTTAAGAGTTTTTTGAGAAAAATAGGCTTACGCCATTGAAATCCCTATTTGTTACATATAAATAGTAAGAATAAGAAGCAATGTAAAGAAGTCACAGTCAAGTGAATGCAGGCAGATTTTCATGGTACACTGATATTTTTAAGGTTAAGTAGTCCCATAGTCTTCGTGGTGCTGCAACATATGTATGTCAAGCCGATGTTTGAATGTATCCACAGAGTGGGACATTACAATCGCCTCTGGTAGGTTATTCCACGGTTCCGTGACACGGTTGGTGAAAAAAAATACTTCCTCACATTCAATCTTACTTGGGGCACACTTAGTTTGAATGGATGACCTCGGAGATTATTCGTAGTGGCAGTTTGGAAATGTCATCACATAGGAGGGCGCAATCCATGCCACGCACGATACGGAAGGTTATTATCAAGTCTCCGTGCAACTGCCTATATTTCAGAGGATAGAGCTTTAGGTTATTTAGACGAATCTCATATGGCATTTCACCTTGACCTCTTACTTATTTTGTGGCTCACTTCTGCACCCTTTCGAGCATGTTATAGTCCTGTAGGGCCCATGGTCGCCAGGCTTGGTTAGCATATTCAAGATGTGGCTTTACAAACGTACCAAAGACTTAAGAAAAGCAGTCTTCATCTAAAACTTTAAATGCCCGCTTGATAGCGTACAGCATTGAATTGATGGATTAAGCTGCCTTGCAATATTGCGTAGAAGGCTTCAGGTTTTCTTTCATCCAAACTCCATGATCCTTCTGTGTGTGTGCTTCTCGGAGAAGCAAAACTTTAAAATAGTAGGGTCGCATATCAGTGACCTGATTTCGATTTCCGAGACGTAGCAGGGTGAATTTGTTTGAGTTGAAGGACAAGAGCCATTTGCGGGACCACTCGTCCAATCGACGAAGATTTCTTGGAAATCGTCTCCACCGGCAGCATTGTGGATAACTTTCCAGATTTTTATATCGTCCGCAAACAAAGCAAAGTTACAGTCCAATTCCTGTACACAATCATTAATGAACAAGAGAAATGGGATCGGTCCGAGCACTTAACCTTGCCGGACTCCACTCTCGATGACTGTGCACTTTGATCGCGAACAGCCTACACAGACCACTTGGTAACGAACAACGAGAAAATTCTTCATACACTTAAGAAGTTAGCCTCCAATACCAAACATTCTCAACTTTTAAAGGAGACGCTGGTGCGGAACACTATCGAAGGTCTTCTGGTTTTAAGTAATCAGGTTGTGAGAGACGTCTTTTGACAAATATTATTTCTTTATTGCCAAT
Organism: Schistocephalus solidus; assembly: GCA_017591395.1. Lineage (NCBI taxonomy): Eukaryota > Metazoa > Platyhelminthes > Cestoda > Diphyllobothriidea > Diphyllobothriidae > Schistocephalus > Schistocephalus solidus. The sequence goes on along the minus strand of WEDG01002688.1, from coordinate 41,833 downwards.
TTACAGGCAAGGTCAAAAGAGATATACAGTAGAGGGACGAGCTGTAGTTTATTGAGGAATTAAAATGCAGGACATGGTAGCTTTGACACAGGTGCATGGTGTGGTATTTCTATTTTCGATGTTATGGAACCAGTATTCGGCACCAGCATGTTTGTGGGCGAACGGCTGTTCATTGTAGAATTCGGAATAAACCGATTAAGGTCTTCAGAGCCAGTAGTATTGCCCTTAGCATGAAGTCCAGCACAGGATTCAGAGTACGGGAACGCCATCAGAACGGAAGAGAGCTTCCACAGAGTCAGCACCCGAAGTTCGGGGAAGGTTTCCTGAATTTAGAAAAATAGTGCCTGCTCTCGTACACAAAGGATAGCTTTGCTGAATTTTGATACTTCTGGGTACCTTATTCCAGTTGCTGTAGCGTTTACCAAAAAAACTGGCGGTATCTAACGGTGCGTGTCAGAGGAAGAAATAAAAATACATCTCGATAACTGGTGTGCCGAGAGTGGTCTAGCTGCCTCAGAGATTTTAGAGGGTTAAAGGTACAACTGTTTAAAAGTTAAAACAGTAAAATAGTCCCTTGTGTTATCTTCGAAGCCACAACTGTTCGACGCTTGTAAGTTCACAGTGCTGTTGGTAGTACAGGTTTCTGTGTTCTGAAGAGAAAAACTTTTAGTAAAGAAGCGATGAACTGATTCCATCTTATTACGTTCACTAGCATGCAGAAGTCTAAATAGAAACGAGCAGTATTCCAGACTTGGTCTGACATACATTTTATAAAGGCTGATTCTACTATTGACGATTTTATTATTTTTGAGACTAAATCCAGTAGTTTGGCGTGATTTGGAGACAATCAGGGTGCAGTGCTCTGACAGATTAAGACTACAAGAATATGATATGCCCAGACCCTTTATAACTCCGGGCACATTAAGGTCATGACCACCTATGATTAGATGGGGCTGATGGTTTTATCCAATAACTATAACCGAGCACTTGTGCCAAGAAAGCGAAAGGCACCATGTGCAACACCAGTGAGCGAAGGACTGAAGATCACTTTTTAAGATCTTAAATACCCGGAATAGCTCCACTCCTCACCTGCGTGGGGTTGGAGATAACACCGGAAATTTCAACCCGTCATGCGTGAGCATTCAAATAGGAAGATATGCAGTTCAGAAGCTTGTTGCATATGCCGAAGGAGGATAGTTTCAGCAGGAGGAGATCATGCTCAACACGATCAAATGCATTCGTGAAATCGAAATAAACGGTGTTAATTGCAAAACCACTGTCTCTTGATTGTAGCACATGATCGAAGAAAGAGAGCTGGCAGGTGTCATGAGATCTTTTTTCTAGGAAACCATGCTGAGACGCATTAAGTGGGTTATTTTCTGTTAGGGGACGCAGCATCTTGTCTTTGGTAAAGGTCTTTAAAATCTCCGAGGCTGCTGACAGTGTATTTATTTGTCTAAAGTCGTCAAATGACGTAGGTTGTCCATGTTTGGGTTTAAACAGAATGTGCGATTCCTTTCAAAAAATAGGGCAGGTTTTGCTTTCAAGAGCAAGATTAAATACCTTATACAGAAGAGACGGAAATTTATCGTTTGCATCCGCCTTTAGAACGCTTACCGGGACGCCGTCTGGTCCAAGACTGTAAGATTGACGAAAACGCCGAATGGCTACGGTTACGTCTCAGAGGGTAAAAATTTATGGTTTCGAGGACGTTACCGGTCTAAACCTGGATGTATAGAAACGGCGTGACAGTATGTTCACTAAAAGTTATAGACAAGAAAAAATTGAAGCTATCAGCCGTCAACTTAGCGTCAACTATAGGGTTACCTGCGGCGTCTCCAAGTACGAGGTGCTGCGTTTTTCTCTGCAGTTTTACTGTGCGCGAAAACAGTTTCATAAAATTAAGCGAAGGCTTTTTGGCAAAGTTAACCTCATCAGCTAGTCTTTTTTCGTCAGAATGCCTCTTAGCCTTTTCTAAGATTTGTTGGATTAAGGACAGGATGGAAGTGTCATTTTGTAGATGAAAATAAGGTGAGCGTCTACGCAATTTTCGGCGGGAAGATAAAAAGAGGTAGACGTCATCCTTGACGTAAATTATTTTCTTACCAGGAACAAACTGAGAAATGAGTGGACCAAGAGCTTGGTATAATGTATCAGTACAAACATTCTCATCCAAATATAGAAAGAAGTTAGTCCAATCATGGGAATTAAGATGCGTTAGTAATTCCCCCAGATTTGCTGATCGGAACTCACGAAAATACTATATTTTTGGAAAACTGTTCATCAGCCTCGAGTTCTAGTGTAGAAATAAATATGGTATTGTCAGAACTCCCAAGTGGGTCTGAAGTTGACACTGACAATGGCTGACAACGTCTACAGAAAATAAGATCAAGTAAGTTTGATCCTCAGGTGGGAAAATCAACTACCTCGTCCCACATGCCAATATCTAGGGCTTCACGTAAGTCTTCGAACGTTACAGGACCGGAAGGTGGAAACCAATGAACTTAAGAAAGATTTAAGTCACCTGCAATCAATCAGTACTTCAGATTTCAGTCAGATGTGACATTAAATGCCTGCGAGAGGCAAAGATCGTAATCCTCACTGGCATTGGTGGGGGCGATAGACACAACCAACGAGTAAAGAGTAGTTATCTTTTAGAACAACTCGGAGCCAACAACTCTCTTCTATCGCGGTAAAATGTCGAAAGTCCAAGGGCAGAATTGAAAGTGGTTGCTTTACATAGGCCCAGCTTCCTCCGCCATAGCCCTTGTGTCGATCATTCCGAATGTAAGCGTAGCCTAGAATAGACAGTTTGCAGTCGGATACACAGGGTGTTGCCCATGTCTCTGTAACTATTACAATGTCAGGGTGGTTGATGAAAACCAGAGTCTGGAGCAAAGACATCTTACTAAGCAGAGATCTGTTATTTAAGACGAATAATTTAAGCGGGCACGTTTTTGGTTTCTGAAACGGGACAGTTAGGCTGTCAGAGTGACTGCCTTCGGCCAAATAAATGCTTTTTTCACTTGAACTATTTGTCTGTCCCTTATTTGGAGACGGGCCTTGCCATTGGTCCTTCGTGTTTACAGTTCTATTATTTATTGTCTCATTTTCAATCGCTCCTTCAGCCCGTATTCCAGTTGAAAAAAACTCCAGAATGCAGACCCCGTGGGGTTGATTTTCTCTCTAGCAGAAGCTATGCGTGTACTTCATTTTCCAAGATGATTTTAAGAGGTCCTGGTCGAGGATTTTAATCTATATGCCTTGAGAATGTGGATTGACTCGCTGTCCGTTAGCGACGTTTTTGCATACAATTGAAGGAGATCCAAGTCATGTATAACCCGCTCCTTTGGAATTATTGACGCTTACTCTGGGACCTCTTTTATGACTAGATTACGTTTTCGAATCAATTGAGTGCCCGTTCGCAACTCAGATCTTTCAACTGAGTGAGTACTTGTAATCGGTTCACTTGGTCCGATAATTCCAGCTGAACATGGTGTTGAGCTGGCTGGAGCCAAATCCGTGTTCGACTTGGTCTTCTCAGACCTTTCCTCTTTGGCTTTACAAATTCACAAACCTCTTCAGCATCGCATGTTGTTGTAACGTCCAGCAGCGATGAAGCTCTGGGTTGTCAAAGCCAGATTATTGCTAATGATGCCCGAGCTAATTGCTGGTTTGGAGCAAGGACTATGTGGGACACTCTTTCCAACTTGCGAAATTGAAAATTATAAGAACGTAGGGACGCTGGCTGATAGAAGAAACTCTTTTGTATACAATTTAAATTACAGGCCACGCATGGGATCACTATAAGGTGCTCATCCATCCGTGTATGTATTGAGGAATCACATTCACTTACTCATAAAAAATATTTAAAAAATAATATTGGAGGGGTGACTTATTGACCTTATATCATAATTTCACCTGTGACTTCGACCAAGTGATTTGCTTGTACACCAATGAAGCCCCACTTAAAGAAAGCTTCTGTAGCTTTTAACTTCATTAGATAGTACGTTACAAACACACATTAAAATCCTGATCAAATAAGCGGCCTTTAGATTAAATATATTTGAATGTTTTGCAATGTTACCTTTGGCTTTCTACACTCAACTGTAAGATGACATAGATTGATGTTTACCTTCTTCTACTCATTACACTTACAACTAAGTACTTCCAATTTAGTTAGAGGGCGTTCTTTCCCTGAGAAAACTCAACAGGACCAGGTTTCCCAAATACTAGTTGTTATCCTTATGTTTAATTGATAAATGCGGATGTTCTGTCGAAATTTGAAACGTCTATCATGAGTTTTTAGTCGGGGAAAAATTAGTACAATGGCAGCTAGAACTACTTTTGGAAGACTGGTTAACCTGGACATTGCACCTTCCTGTGTGAAAGCGGTCGATCGGAGTGAAATCCCGCAGACAATATAAAGAGAACTTGTACGATAAATAAAATGCCTTAAAGGTCCAATGTCCCACAGTATGTTCAGTTCAGTTTATTTGGCGGAAATATAGGTGCGCACATCGAATTCCCTATTTATTGCAATCAACTGAGGTATATTAAAAACGGAAAGGAAACGACAAACTCGAGTAAAAAATACACTTTAACCTCACAGAAACACGAACTATTCCATTTGTTAGCAGCATCTTAAAATATACGTACTTGGGTGAGTGGCTTCTATATAAGCCTCGGTGCCTGCAAAGCTGATGGTTTCCTTCTTCTGTCAAACTGCGTGGAACATCACTTCCAGCTGCTCGCGACATTCTTCGGCCTTCGGACACGGTAAAAGGCAAAGGGATGATCCCCGATTGTGGCAGCGGCAGTTTTCAGGACTATTGTCTCGACCGGAGCCGAGATCGAAATGACTTTTTGGTTACCATGGTAATGTGCGCCGCTGATGGCTGGACGAAGCACCGTCTCGTCCTTTCTATGATACGGCTTTGACCACAAGTTCAGCTACTGACAAGGGAAGGAAGTGACTGTAAAACTTGCAGGCTCCAGATGATGCCACCATGGAGATAAAATAGAGGCAACGTCATCCACCACCACCTTTGATGTCCATACAAAGACTAGTTTACGGACACCGAAGTGGGTATCAGCAGCAAACTCGTCAAGAAGGACAGATTTCACAAGGGCCACATGGACCGCCGGGCCGACGCCAACGGAGTGGTATTCTACGAATTCTGCCGCCTTTTCAGCAACGACTGCGGGAGATGCAGGACGTCTTTTTGGTTTGAGCAGCTGAGGAAATCCATGGGTATGTGGACCGCAAAGAAATGAAGAACGTCTTAACTACTTGCAAGTCCATCTACGACCGCTTGCACCAAGGGACAACATCGTTATTCACCTTCGATGAATCAATACTTCTGAAAGGGAAATACCAAAGTCCGAAGCGCTGGATTGAGTATTTCAAAAGTCTCTTCAACCATCCTTCATGAGCTTCTATGCTGCCATAGGCCGGCTCCATCAAATAGAAACACAATGAAATTGATCTTCCGTCTCGTCTATCAGAAGCCATCCGGACAGGGCAAGAAATCTCCAGGGGGAAAGCACTGGGACTTTATGCCATCCCGGTCAGCTTCTACAGGTGGGGCAGCTTCCTGCTGATGGAAAGACTTGCAATGATGTTCCAGGTGATGTGATGCCAAGACCGAGTTCCTCCAGATTTCAGGGACGTGACCATCGTCCATCTCTACTAGTGGAAAGGGGGCCGGCAACTGTTTGATAAACACAGGTGAATCTTACTCGTCAACGTCCCTGGTAAGGTCTTTGCTCGTCACCTCCTCAATTCTATTAATGTGGACCTTACGTGGGGACTTGTCCTGGAAATTCAATGTGGCTTCCGATGACACCACGGAACAATCGACATGATTTTTGTCGCCGCCTGTTATACAGTAAGGGCCAAAATGCGAACCAACTTCTACACTACCTTCATGGACCCGACCCAAGCCTTCGATAGGGCAAATCGCTATAGGTCATTGAAAATCATGCAGAAATTTATCTATCCTGAGAAAATTACACACCTTGTGTGGCAGCTTCAGGACGGTATGATGTTGTTTGTCATGGATAACAGGGCAACCCCCAAAGCATTCCAAGTGATTAACAGAGTGAAGCAAGTCTGCGTACTCGCCTCCAATTTCTGCAGTCTAATATTCTCCGTCGTGTTATTGGGCGCCTGCACTGACGCGCTTTCTTGAATCCGCATGGTCTAAAGTGCCTACAATTATCTCAATAGCCATGCCCCAACGCCTCTATCCACAGCTAAGGTCCTTGACTGCGTTGCTCAGACGACAGCTTACTTAACACCATGAAGGAAGCGTAAATGAAAAGGAGCATGCACGTTTTCCCTAACGGCTTCGGCAACTTTGGGCTAACAAGCAAAACGGACAAAACGGTTGTCGTGCATTAATCCTCACCCATAACTGAGTACAAGGTCTTTCGAGCCACTGTCAACGACAGCTAACTCTGAACAACTTTGCCTGTCTGGGTGGCACTTAATCATGCAGCAGAAAGATTGACGACGAAGTTGCGTACCGGCTCTTCAATGCCACCTAGGCCTTTGGCTGCCTGCAAGTCTTCATGTGGACTCGCCACGGCCTTTATCTGAACACCTTACTGAACATGTGCAAGTTCGTTGTTTTAACAACACTTCTGTATGGAGCGGAGACCTGGACCGCTTACTCCAAGCAAGCCAGGAACTTTAACCACTTCCAATTCAGCTGCTTCCACAGAAGAATGACACTGACATGGCAAGTTAGGGTTCCAGACAAAGAAGGTGTAGATTGGACCGAAATTCTCAGCAGCTACATCATACTGAGGTAACTGCAACTGAAATTGAGCAGCCATCTCAAGGGGATAGATGAAGAGCGATTACCAGGCGACTTTTCTATGGGGATGTCGCTACGGTTGCTCGCCGACAAGGAGGACAAAGAAAAGACTACAAGGACACTGAACAACTTTCTAAAGCAGTTTTAAATTGACCTGGAAAACAGAGAAGACTTCGCCCAGGACCGATCATCCTGGATAAGAACATCAAAGACAGTAGATACGATCTATGATGTAAACTGGATCGTCGTTAACAGAACCAAAGGGGCGGTTCGGAAGTTAAAAGCGTTTTGAAGCTATAACGCAAACATTCAATTCACTTTACCAGGCGCACACTAACAAACATTCCACGAGCGGATCAGTCTCGTTGGACAACTCTGCATTGAATACTGCACCAACCCAAAAAACCTAACTTCTGCCTATACAAACGCCTCCCCCTGAACCAAATCTCACGGCGTACACTCCGACGATATTACCCACCACCACCATTTTCCCTCACCCTTGTCATTGGTGAAATCACTCCTGACGCCACGTCAACCATTATCCTACCCACCACCGCCCCACCACCACTAGCAATGGGGACTCGCTCCCAACCTGTCTTCATTGTGATTACACATTCACCTCATGCGTCTGCTTAGTCGGTAACCTGTGAATACATCACACTGTAACGGGCATATCAGTGTCAGGAACATGATCATATAATATTTAGATAGTACGCTAAGGGCACAACTTGCAAGATGCAGAGAGCTTTTCCTTGGTCGTTACTGATTATCAGTATGCCATATGTCTTATGAAATGAGCCGTGAAGAGAATTCAAGCCAGCGCATCATCCTCACTGTTGTGGTCAGGATTTTGCTCAATTCCATTCTGTCAACCCGCCAGCATGCTACTGGCGACAAGGAACGTTGTTCCGTGAGACATATGCGAATATAATACGTAGTCAGCACCCTAATTAGCAAACCCCGAACCGAAGTTGCTTTCGCCTGCCCGGTTCCACTGCTGGATCGCACACCAACTTCGATTGGCTTCAGTTCTCTTTGCACCCAAGTTAAGAAAGCATATGACGTATTGTTGATCGGTAACGACCGTGAAACAGCTGTCTATTTGTTGCCTGTTGTAAACTTTAGCGTGCTAACTACGTAATATATCGGCATGTTTCCTATGGAAAAACGATTGACATCGCTAGTAGCAAGCAAATGGGTGGACAGAATGGAGTCGGGCGAGATCCAGACCACAACAGTAAGAGTGAAGCGCTGACTTGACACTCACCTCAACTGCCCACACTGTTCACGATAGTTTGACCATCGATTTCGACTATTTCCACCGTATGCTCCATCGGTGGGTGGTGCAGGGACGGTGACTTGCGCGTGATTTAGTTTAAAGTGATAGTAGCCTTGCAATGCAGCTGCCTCACTCTCTCCTCCTCCTCCACCTGAGCCCGGTGTCAAGACAGAGTTAAGAATACCTGAGATGAGAGAGGGCGCGGGTAGCTGGCGTGGCCATTGCAGCCTGACTCTCAGTCCGCCACTCCACACAAAACACACATTGGTCCGCGGTCCGAGTTATCCCGTCAGTTGGCAACCTTCAAAGCCACGGCTTTTAGCACACCGGGATAGTTTCAAGCGCGTCAGATTGTTTATAGTGAGGAAAATGCGCTGAGCTGTTGACCTCACTCTCTTCCCTACCCCCACAATCAGACCACTGTCCGAGCCGGTCAGTTGTCTGATGTGGAGGGGCGCATTGGTTGACGGGTTGGCGTACCCGTCTTCGCGCGCCACAGCAGGAACTGGCCTCCATAACGCACACACCAGGATTCACTTACTCAGGGGATATGGAGGAGCCATCGCCATCTGACTCCCAGTCCACTGGTCAGTCACTCGACACACGGCACATACACTGGGCCGACGGCGTGGTCTGGTGTAAGCGTCAGATTGGCAGCCTTCCAACCCCCGGTTTCTAGGACAACGTGAATTTATCAGGTACATTATGATGATGGTGATGGTGATGTCTATGTATTAGTGTAGATAGTGCGCGCTGAAGTGGCTTAGCTGCAGGTGGTTTCTCGCAGGTTGTCGTGGAGGTGCATGTGTCCTGATAGGCCCATGCGGTGCGTAAAGGTGCAGGAGCAGTGAGAGCAATGGGGGCGGGCGCGGCGACTGTATGTCGGAGCCCCAGTCACTGGTTCACCAGCCTCCGGGTGATGGATTCACAGGTGATCGACCAGGCCAATGCGTGAGTTGAAGTTGCGGGCGCAGTGTGGGCAGGAGAAATCGGGAGAGGCTGGGGGGGGGGGGGTTGTCATTCATGGAAGTGGCGGTGGCTGTGGCGGTAAGAATGGTAGGAGCGGAGGGTGTTCATTGGATATCAGTGTTGTCGGTATTGTGGTGAATGCCGCTGTCATGGATGCGCATGTGACCGAATAGACCCATGTGATGAGTGAATGCGCGAGGATAGTGAGGGCAGTGGAGACGGCGATCTCTGCTGTGTATTGGTGCTCCAGGCACTGGTTCACCAGTCTCTGTACGATGGATTCGCAAGTGACCGACCAGGCCGATGCGTGAGGTGAATGTGCGGTCGCATTGAGGACAGCTTAGGAGAGAGTCCCCATCGCTGATGGTGGTGGAGGTGGTGACGGCAGTGGTGGTTACGGTATTGGGGGTAACAGGCGATGAGTATTGGGATGTGGACTCTATGATGGTGGGAGTGATGGAATTGATGCCAGGAGTGAGTGTTGTGGAGTCTGAATGAGGGTTGGCAGAATTTGACGTAGAAGTTTGAATTGTTGGATTTTTGGCGCATTGCGTCCGAAGATGTCCAATCAGGCTGATTCGCGCGCGAAAGATGCGTTGACAGCGCGGGCGTGTTGGAAGGGCCTAAGCATCGGCGTTGTTGGTCTGGGGCGCTGATGACTTTCGTGCCGCTCTTTTGGCCTTGGCGGCGGCGATCCGGTTGGCCTCATAGATTGCTGAACCAGTCTTCACTAATCTTCTACACGCCGGTCTATCCTGGGCGAGGTCCTCCCAGGTCACCGGGTTGATTTGCTGTTGCTTCAGAGATTTCTTCAAAGTGTCCTTGTAGCGTCGTTTTTGACCTCCCTGTCGGCAAGCACCCGTAGCGACATCTCCGTAGAAAAGTCGTTTGGGTAGTCGCTCGTCATAAATTCTTACCAGATGGCCGCTCCATCGCCGTTGCACTTGCCTCACCATGGCGGGGATGCTGAGGATTCCGGTCCGCTCCAGGGCTTCCGTGTCTGGGATCCTGTCTTACCATCTCAGCTTCAGTATTCTGCGGAGGCAGCTGAGGTGGGAAACGATTCATCTTCCTGGCTTGGTTCGAGTAGACGGTCCAGGTCCCCGCTCCGTAAAGGAGTGTCGTCAAGACGACGGCCTTGTACATTCTCAGTTTGGTGTTCAGGTAAATACCGTGGTGATTCCACACGGAGGCCTGCAGCGGGCCGAAGGCCTGACTGGCTTTGGAGATCCGTTGGGCAACCTCGTCGTCGATTCTCATGTTTTGTGATAGCCTGCTTCCCAGATAAGCGAAGATTTCCACGTTTTTGAGTTGAGCCCCATTGACATTGATTCGGGGAGTATTGTATTCCGCGTTGGGTGGCGGCTGGTGCATGACAACCGTTTTGGATGTTCTAATAGTTAATCCGAAATCGGCGCAGCCTGCGGCGAAGAGGTCAATACTCCTTTGCATGTCCTCCACCGTCACGGTGCTAAGAGCGCAGTCGTCCGCGAAGAGCAAGTCATGGACTCTAGTCGTAGACACGCGCGTTGAAGCCTGCATACGCCGACTGTTAAGAAGGGGTCCGTCAGTTCTATAGGCGATGCGGCTCCCAGGATGTTCATAACGTTAGGCGTCCATCAGCATAGCCGAGAACATGAGGCTGAACAGGGTGGAAGCCAATACGCAGCCCTGCTTCACTCCGTTGGTCACTGCGAATGCTTCGGATACCGTCCCGTTGTCAGTGACGCGCACCGTCATCCCGTCATGAAGCTGACGCACCATGTGCGTGAACCGCTCAGGACAGCCGAATTTCTGCATGACATTCCACAGTCCGTCGCGATTCACCGCGTCAAAGGCTTTCGCCAGATCCACGAAGGTAGAGTATAGGTGAGTTCGCATCGCCTGGCACTTCTCTTGTAGCTGGCGGATATCAAAGATCGTGTCGGTTGTACCACGGTGTCAACGGAAGCCACATTGGCTTTCGGGGAGCAGGCCCTGCTCTAGGTGACCGTTCAGACGATTAAGAAGAATACGGGTGAAGATCTTCCTGGCGATGTTGAGCAATTATATACCTCTGTGATTATCACAGAATTGTCTGTTCCCTTTCCGCTTGTAGAGATGGATAATGGTCGCGTATTTAAAATCCTGAGGAACTTGTACTTGGCGCCAGATCTCCTGGAAGAGTGTTGTGAATTCTGCCATCAACCGGGGCCCACCGTGTTTGTACACTTCCGGTGGGATTGCCTTGGATCCCGGTGCTTTACCACTGGAAATCTGCTGCACGGCCCGGATGGTTTCTGGTAGGGAAGGCGGTGGATCCAGGTCATTGTTAGTGTCCACTTGAGGGAGCTGGTCAATGGCAGCATCGGAGATGGCTGATGAGCAATTAAGGACACTTCTGAAGTGCTCGGCCCAGCGCTTCAGAATTTGCGATTTCTCTGTCAGCAGTGTTGTGCCGTCAGAGCTGAGCAGCGATGCGGTCCCCTTGATGCACGGGCCGTAGATGACATTGATGGCTTTGAAAAAGTTTTTCATTTCATGTCAGTCCGCATATCAGTGGATTAACACAGCCTTTCGGATCATCCAGGCATCCTGCATCTCCCGCAGCCGTTGCCGTACAAGGCGACGGCATCTGAAGAAGGCTGCTTTGGTGGTGTCAGTCCGAAGGTCCATGTAGGCTTTGTGTAGTCCATTCTTCTCCGTGAGTAAGTTGCTGATGTCGGCGTCATTGTCGTCAAGCCAGTCCTGGTTTTGACGGCGTGCGCGTCCGAGGACTTCGAGGGCAGTTGGCCCCATCGTGTTTCCACAGTGTCGTTATTATCTGGAGCATGCAGGTTCTCCAGGTTCTCGGCTATTTGGTTGCTGAAATCAAAACAGTGAGCAGGCCAATTAAACAAAAGAGTATTTAACTTACCCGGTGGCCTCTTATCTTCGGGCTTTCGTCGGGGTTGCAGTCGGAGCCTCATCTGGGAGATGACGAGGCGGTGATCTGTCCAACCATCGGCATCGCAGATCGCCTTGGTTACCAGCACGTCCTGTCGATCTCGCCTCCGGATGAGAACATAGTCCAGCAGATGCCAGCGCCACGACCGAGGGTTCATCCACGTGGGCTTCTCTCACGTCGGAAAGCGGAAGAAGGTGTTGCTCAGCAGGGGACGGTGTTCCGCACAAGTGTACAGAAGAAGGAGGCCGTTTTCGTTACAGCTACTGAGACCGTGGGGACCCAGTACTCCCTGCCAGGCAGCGTGGTACATCCCGAAGCGGGCGTTGAAGTCACCAAGGACAATTAACTTGTCCTCTTTCAGCACAGTCGCAGGCAGGGCATGCAGGTCCTTGTAGAATTCGTCCTTCGCCGCATCAGAGCTCGTCATTGGGGGAGCGTAGGCGCTGATGATGGTGGCAAACTTGTCTCCCCGAAGAGGCAGGCGGATGCTCATCAGGCGATCGTTGATACCCTGCGGCAGACAGGGCAAACGTCCCACGATGTCGTTCCGGATGACAAAGGCAACACCAGTGTCGCGTCGCTCTGCCTTTGGCCGGCCGCTTCAGAATAAGGTGTAGCATGCACCCACCTCCTCCAGCTGACCCTGCTAAGAGAATCGGGTCTCGCTGAGAGCAGAAATGTCCACCTTGTAGCGCGCCAGTTCCCGAACGACTAGTGCTGTCCTCCGTTCCGGCCGGTTGCTCCAAGGATTGTCTAAAAGGGAATGAAAATTCCAGGCTGCTAGTGTGAGTGGACTCAACCGAGCAGCCTGGAGAGTATGACGAGGGGATGGGGACGGGGGTGTTGTTGTTTGTTTGCGTTTTACGACCGCGTATTTTGCGATCTGCGAGCCGCGGCCGTCTGCAGAAGACGTGATAATCAGCATTTGTTTAGGGCACCTTTTCTAGCCCCTTCCTCCGCGAGGAGGCAAGCAGTGCTTTCCCTAAATAGGGCTGCTCGGACATCCCAGACGGCTGCCGAACTCTACTATGGGTCACGGTTTTGTTTTAGTGGGAGAGCGACCCGAGTTAGCCTGGACTGCCTACGGGTTTGCTGTCTCCCCCACCGTAGGACTTTTTGAGTGGGGGGAGGTGGGAAGTTCGGGAGTCAGACATACCGGGTGTGGAGGCACACACAACAGCAGAGACCCTCACCTGGTTTAGCCCGCCGGTCGTGACGGTTGCCCGGGGTGTGACCGCTGGGAAGAACCCAACTTCGAGGAGCCACAGGTGAGAGTTGGGTATCAGTTAGAGGCGACCACAGGAGCATTCACCACCTGTACGAGACAAATGGAGCGACCAAGTGCTATCTGTGTGGTGCTACCCCTAACTAGTACCCATGCACCCCTACTCTGTTCACACACATTTACGAGCCAAATCGGCCTGTTTCGTCACATGTGCATCCATAAAAGCGGAATTCGTAGTAATATCAACATACCAAACACACCATTAATATCTGATAACTCTGCTATTCCCAGCACTAACAACACCCCTCTTGGCGCGGCCACCATTAGCAGCATAACTACCGCAGCTGACTCTGCAGCTGTACTGTCAACACTGCAATCCACCATGCACATCATGCGTTGGCCTGGTTGGTTACTTATGAATAAATCGCACAGAGGCTGGCGAACAAGTGCCAGGAACCCCAAAATCTACCCATCCTGCCCGCCTCGAATGTTCGCACTGCCTATACACATTCACCCACCGCACAGGCCTATTCGGTCAAATTCGCATCCATGATAACCTGCGGTCGAAATTCACTGGCTATTTATCTAACCACATATCTCCTCTCAAGCACCCACACCTCGAATATTATACACCACAGCTCCGTCAGCCATCTCTCAACATCCGTTGATTGACCGACTCGGGCAATTTTCTTCTGCATGAGAAATAACACTGAGTGATGTTGACGATCAGAGAATATTCCTCACTATAAACAATCGGACTCCACTCCCACTTTAGCCTAAATAAATAAATAAATTTGTATTTTAAGCGCCCTATGGGCACTAGCAAAACAAAGTTAGAGCTGAGGTAAAATAATGAAAATGCGCACTTTGGTGCTCTGTGTAAGCAACGAGATATAAATGAGAATTTAGAATATGTGATTGGGGATAATAGGCATTTTTTTAAATCCATTGGTGAATTATCCTTTTAACGCAATACTTAACCATTTTTCAAAAAAGCCGAGCTCAAAACGAAGCAGGGAAAAAACTCCTGCAAGGAAAGCAAGGTCAGAGTTCAATTAGCCCCCACTGTTAAAAAATGTGCAGGATAAAAACAGCTTCGCAAATTATATGGAGGAGCAGGGTAGGTTGATTCTGGATTTAGAGTGAGACGATACAGAAGTTCCAGTATGTGAGTACGAGCACGTTAAATTAGGGTCCACAGGGGTGCAAGTTCGCATGCGAACCCTGGGGGACCGATAGCGGACGTGAGCCTCGATACCTCAGTAACCAGTAGGAAATTCTGATGATGATCCAAAGCAATCGAAATGGAAGCAGTCTAAACCATGCGCGTCCGATTTTTTTCCTGCGGGGAGGGTCATGGGGACGCGATGCAGGGGTAATTAATTTGCAAAAGGTCTCCTAAATTTACAATGCTCCGTTCTGGGCATAATGAAGAAAGTGCGGTACATCACGATCCGCTTAGTGTCCAAGCGAGGAGAGGACAGAAATACTGCGAGGATCATCAATGTGCGGGGAGCTACAACCGTGCTGACCAATCAAACTACCAGCAGCTGGTGAAAAATGAGAAATATGCCGTCATCATAAACAGATCACTTGGGTCATAATGAAGAGATGGTGGTAAAAGCCGTGAAGATCATTGCTGCATGGAGTCGGCGGAAGAGCAGCAGTGGATTTATCAGCAAATGCTTGCTGATGTAAGATGCTTATGCAATTTAAATTTCAATACTGATACCTTAGGAGATGACTTAAGGTCTACATAAAGATTATTCCACATGAATGCATATTTGGTTGCAAAAAGTAGGAGCATAGACGCAGTGGAATAATTATCGAGGAATTATGTGTGACATAAGACCGACTGATTGGGTGAGAGTATAAATACGTGGTAGAGTAAGGCTGGAGTTAAAGCGAAACAGAAAGCAAAGACCAGCTTCAAGTCTTAGAACCCATAAAATTTTAAGATTCACCAACTGATATCTCTCAGTACACGAAAGGTTGGACCCAGCATGGGGAAAGAGTGTTCGATTAAGTACTCTCTGAACATTTTTGATTTTGCTGCCGTCACAGACCTTCATTAACCAAAGAAGGGAGAACAATATTCGAGGACGAGTGGAACAAACAGTTGATAAATTCTAAGTTTTAGTTCGGGAAGAAAGAAGTTATCTGATATGAATCCATAAATCTGAGCAGCCTTTGCAGAGATACGATCTGCATGAGGTGATAGAGTGAGCTTATTTGTATATATATATATATATATATATATATATATATATATATATATATATTATTAGAGTGAGCTTATTTGTATTTGAGCTTATTTGTATATATTATTATTATTCTATTATATATTATTATTATATTATTATTTGTATTTAAGTTATTTGTATAAGTTGGTATAAGTTATAGTGGAGCATTCAGAGAGCATCACTCCCTTATTAGTGTCATATCTCGTAGGCTTAAATTCTGACTCCCATAGACTGGAGTTTTTTTTCTTTATGGTTGAAATAAATCACTCTTTCAAAACCATATCGAACTCTTTGGAGGGAAGTGAGGGCTTCCAAGCAATGGTACACATTTAGCAGAAGCCATTCCACTGTCTGTAGTCCTTATTTAGAGCGAATGCGGGATTGAGCGACCCTACTAGGAATGCAACTATAGAAGCACTGGTGGAAAGTGGTAAAAGTATTACGGCAGACGGAGTTGAACAGTTGACGTCCCGAGTTTGTTCAGAACTATTTCAGGGAGTAAAGAAGTCAGAGTCAGCAAACGCATGCTTTAGTTTATTCGTCATCACAACTGTACAGTAACATACTTCAAGGTACGGTAGCGAAACGTGAAGAGAAATTTAAAAAAAGACGATCTGAAGTTTGATAGAGGAAATGGCTGATAGTTCGCCGAACATTTTTCATCAGGATATACGGTATAAGATTTATTCCCAATGTCAGGGAGGGGCACCACTGAGATGCGTTTGAGGTTCCCCGCTGTAAAGGGACGTCGAGGAATGTGAGTGGGAATATGTGGGACACAACTTGCTCCGGGGAATGAACGTCCTCTGGGTTCAGGAGGTTGCCTTGATAAGCCTTATGACTACCGCCTTGTCATCGCTTGTATTCGCTAGCACGATAATTTTTAGTATAAACGGATAAGCTGGTACCTACGAGGACAAAGGTGACCGGAAAAGTCATTTATACCTTATTAGCTATCATCAGCCAGTCATACCTAATCCCAGGGTTGGATCATCTGAGATTCGAACCCGCATCTTTGGTTATTGAGTGTAACAATCTGCTATTGAGCCACGGGCTTGTGGTTATGTCGGTTGTGATCGGAAATATGAATAATGATAGTGTGGTGCTCATTAATCTGGTGGTACCACCTTATCTGCCTATACCACTAGTCGCTATGCGAAGGCCTGTTAAGACTCCAGACTGAGCCCCAATATTCAACGGGACGAGCATTTTCCTCAACCAGATCCTTGAACGTCACGTTATCACAACTGTGAGTGTCTTGGCAGCACTTTGCAGATGACACGAACTTCTTGATTGGCGTCTGCTCGATGGCCGCCATCATCCAGGTTAACCACGATTGCCCTAGTGATGGGCTCTCTCATGCTCTGATTTAGCCAATCGGGATGGTGCTTTCACATCCGCTTCCATGGGTGTATAGTATTTCGACCAACATAACCTACGCATCGATACTTTTCAAAAGTAGAAATGCGCATTCTGAGAGGGTAACCTAGTCTTACCCTCCTCCCGGGCAAAGTAGGAGTGCTTTAGAAAATTAAACTTATCTTTTTCGCTGGGTACATGTACGCAACAGCGCAGTGCAGCAGTTTCGTTGGAGTTAACGGGCAGAATCCTCTCGAAACGGCAGTTTGACAACCAGCTCCTTCTTTCAAATGTCGGCACGTCGGTTTTTTGGTGAGTTATTTTCCCACAGGACGTTTCGTTTGAAAGCTAATTCGTTCTCTAACATATCCGTAAAGCTGGGTGGGTTAGGTAGCAAAAAGCTTCGTGTCTGACTCAGGGGAACAAAACTGTCGAAGGTTGTCTATTGTCCTGCCCATCTTTTCTTGTAGCATACCATTCCATGAAGTATTACATCAGAAGTTCTACTAAATCGGACGCCCAGCAAAGAAGGGCACTCTCCTTTCTCCTGGGTTAGCTAGCTTCACTTTAACCAAGAAAGTGTGTCCAACCTGAACTTCTTATCAATTATTACTAAAATTTAATCAGCATATTGGGCATAGGAATCGAGTTTCTCCTCTGGTTTTTCCTCAAATACGTCCGCTATTAGGTGAACTCAGTGGATTATTCCACCTGGATGCCATCGATCTGGCGGTAAAATGTAAAATCACACGTAAGGTGAATATTCAACATGCAGCGAAGAAGCGACTTCTTCAGGCTTAAAATTGGTACGCCATTGTGCAAAAGTGGCTTAACAATCTTATCACATAAATATTCTGATGGGCATGCTATTGAACAAATATAAGGATATAAATGTTTTCGCATTGGGATCTTCATTCCTATTGAACCAACAAATTAAGAAATTGTTCCGTAGGCTGCTTGGTGTCGAGTCGGTTTAGTTGGTACAGCCAGTCCTTTTGCATTTTTGTGATAAGCGAATTGTACCTTTCTAATATCGGCTTCGGAGGCGGTCAGGTTTGTCAACCTTTGGGAGACCATAAAGCCTCCGGCGTCTTGTATTGAGAATCTGGGCGATTTAAATTTTTGTCCATTAGAGGACTCCTGGCCTATTGGCTTCCTTCACGCGTTTTACTTCGCTGATCTCGGTTTGGTTACTCCGTCGCTTCTCTCTGCTGAATTGTTTCTCACCAGCTACGATTTATTGACTTTTATATATAATTACTTTAAGGAAGGATTACTTATATGGCTCCCTAAAGGGACACGGGACTAGGAATACCCCGCCCCAGTAATAACAGTGGCTCTGCGCATAATTCCACAAAGGGTAAATATTCCCCTTTCCTCAGCCTAACACTAGCCCTTATATGGCAGTTTGACCGTCGATTTCGACGAGGTCCACCGTATGCTCCACACCAGGTGGTGCAGGGTCGGTGACTTGCGCGTGAATTAGTTTTAAGTGATATTAGCCTTGCGCTGCAGCTACCGCACTCTCTCCTCCTGCCCCCCACCTGAGCCTGCTGTCAAGACAGAGTCAAGAAGACCGGAAATGGGAGAGGGCGCAGGTGGCTGGCGCGGCCGGAGCCGCTCCTGGGCGTGCCACCACACCTGGCTCGGATCCCATGGAGTGGGAGTGCCATAAAGGCCACATTAAGAAGGAGCCATTGCAGCCTGACTCTCAGTCCGCCAGTCAGCCACTCCACACACAAAACACACATTGGGCTGACCACGCGGTCCGAGTTATCCCGTCAGTTGGCATCCTTCCAAGCCACGGCTTTTAGCGCACCGTGATAGGTTCAAGCGCGTCAGATTGTTTATAGTGAGGAAAATGCGCTGAACTGTTGACCTCAATCTCTCCCCCACCCCCAAAATCAGACCACTGTCCGAGCCGGTCAGTTGTCTGATGCGGAAGCGGGCGCAGCTGCTGGTGACCTCGTCTACGTGTACTACGTACACGACCTGGCCCCCCAAACACAAGCACCAGGATTTCACACAACAGGGGGTTTAACGGCTTACATCTCACATGTGTGAGATAGCCAGAGGTCACGTTAAGAAGGAGCCATCGCAGCCTGACTCTCAGACCAGCAGTCAGCCACTCCACACGACAGTTCGACCGTCGTAGTCTGACGATGTCCACTGTATGCTCCATGGGAAAGTGGAGCAGGGATGGTGACTTGCGCGTGATTTAGTTTAAAGGGATAGCAGACTTGTGCTGCATCTACCGCACTCTCTCCTCCTCCCCCACCTTAGCCCGGTGTCAAGACGGGAGAGGACGGGAGAGGACGCAGGTGACTGGTTGGGCTGGGTCCCCTAAGTCCTAGCCGCCCCTTGGCGTGCCACCACACCTCCATGTTCGGCATTTGTTATGGGAGCGCAACCCAAATAACGCCTGCCATGCACTAATGTGTCACACAACAGGGGGTTGAACGGCTTACATCTCAAATGTGTGAGATAGCCAGAGGTCACGTTAAGAAAAAGCCTTCGCAGCCTGACTGTCAGACCAACGGCGAACACACACACAGACCACACAGTTCGACCGTCGATTTCGACGAGGTCCACCGTATGCTCCACACCAGGTGGTGCAGGGACGGTGACTTGCGCGTGAATTAGTTTAAAGTGATAGTAGCCTTGCGCTGCAGCTACCGCACTCTCTCCTCCTCCCCCACCTGAGCCCGGTGTCAAGACAGAGTCAAAAAGACCGGAGATGGGAAAGGGCGCAGGTGGCTGGCGCGGCCGGAGCCGCCCCTGGGCGTGCCACCACACCTGGCTCGGATCCCACGGAGTGGGAGTGCCATAAAGGCCACATTAAGAAGGAACCATTGCAACCTGACTCTCAGTCCGCCAGTCAGCCACTCCACAAACCAAACACACATTGGGATGACCACGCGGTCCGAGTTATCCCGTCAGTTGGCATCCTTCCAAGCCACGGCTTTTAGCGCACCGTGATAGGTTCAAGCGCGTCAGATTGTTTATAGTGAGGAAAATACGCTGAGCTCTCGACCTCACTCTCTCTCCCACCCCCACAATCAGACCACTGTCCGAGCCGGTCAGTTGTCTGATGCGGAATCAGGCGCAGCTGCTGGTGACCTTGTCTACGTGCACTACGTACCGGCAGGTAGGTCAAAAACGACGCTACAAGGACACTTTGAAGAAATCGCTGAAGCAACTGCAAATCAACTCGGCGACCTGGTAGGACCTCGCCCAGGAAAGACCGGCGTGTAGAAGATTAGTGAAGACTGGTTCAGCAATCTATGAGGCCAACCGGATCGCCGCCGCCAAGGCCAAAAGAGCGGCACGAAAGTCACCAGCGCCCCGGACCAACACCGCCAATGCCCAGGCCCTGCCAACATGCCCGCGCTGTCAACGCATCTTCCGCGCGCGAATCGGTCTGGTTGGACATCTTCGGGCGCAATGCACCAACAATCCGACAATTCCAATTCCTATGTCAAATTCGGTCAACCCTCCTTCTGACTCCCCCACCCTCACTCCTGGAATCAATTCCATTACTCCCACCATCATAGAGACCACATCCATCTACTCATCGCCTGCTACCCCCACCACCGCAACCACCACCGCCTTCGCCTTCACTACCGCCACCACCATCAGCGATGGGGAATCTCTCTAAGCTGTACTCAATGCGACCGCACATTCACCTCACGCATCGGCGTGGTCGGTCACTGCGAATACATCGTACAGAGACCCGTGAGCCAGTGCCTGGAACACCATCACACAGCAGAGATCGTCGCCTCCACTGCCCTCACTGTCCTCGCGCATTCACTCATCGCATGGGCCTATTCGGTCACATGCGCATCCATGACAGCGGAATACACCACATTCCCGACAACACCGATACACCATGCACACCCTCCGCTCCTGCCATTCTTAGCGCCCCTGCCACCCCCACTACCATGAATGACATCGCCCCAGCCTCTACCGATTTCTCCTGCCCACACTGCGCCCGCAACTTCAACTCACGCATCGGTCTGGTCAGTCACCTGCGAATCCATCGCACGGAGGCTGGTAAACCAGTGCCTGGGGCTCCGACATACAGTCGACGCGCCCGCCTTCACTGCCCTCACTGCTCCCGCACATTTACACACCGCATGGGCCTATTAGGACACAGGCGCCTCCCCGACAACCTCCGGTAAAACACCGGAGGCTAAGCTACATCAGCGCACACTACCTACACCAATACATCGACAACACCCTCACAATCACCATTTACCAGAGTATATCACGGTTTCCTAGAAACCGTGGCTGGGAAGTCTGCCAATCTGACGCTTCCACCAGACCACGCCGTCGGCTCAGTGTATGTGCTGTGTGTGTCGAGTGGCTGACCAGTGGACTGGGAGTCAGACGGCGATGGCTGCTCCATATCCCCTGAGTTTGTGAATCCTGGTGTGTGCGTTATGGGGGCCAGGTCGTGCTGTGGAGCGCAAAGACGGGTACGCCGATCCATCAGCCAATACGCCCACTCCCACATCAGGCAACTGACCGGCTCGGACAGTGTCTGATGGTGGGGGTTGGGAGAGTTAGGTCGACAGCTCAGCGCATGTTCCTCACTATAAACAATCTGATGCGCTTGAAACTATCACGGTGCGCTAAAAGCCGTGGCTTGGAAGGTTGCCAACTGACGGGATAACTCGGACCGCGTGGTCACCCCAATGTGTGTTTTGTGTGGAGTGGCTGACTGGCAGACTGAGAGTCAGTTGCAATGGCTCCTTCTAAATGTGGCCTTTATGGCACTCCCACTCCGTGGGATCCGAGCCAGGTGTGGTGGCACACCCAGGGTGGCTCCGGCCGCGCCAGCCACCTGTGCCCTCTCCCATCTCCGGTCTTCTTGAGTGTGTCATGAGACCGGGCTCAGGTGGGGGAGGAGGAGAGAGTGCGGTAGCTGCAGCGCAAGGCTACTATAACTTAAAACTAATTCACGCACAAGTAACCGTCCCTGCTTCACCCTTCCATGGAGCATACGGTGGACATCGTCGGACTACGACGGTCGAACTGTCGTACTACGTACACGACCTGTCCCCCCAAACACAAGCACCAGGATTTCACATAACAGGGGGTTGAACGGCTTACATCTCACATGTGTGAGATAGCCAAATGTCACGTTAAGAAGGAGCCATCGCAGCCTGACTCTCAGACCACCAGTCAGCCACTACACACAACACACATTGGACTAACTGCGAGGTCTGAGTGTAATTTTCAGATGGCAACCTTCCAACCGCGGCACTCAACGTTACCGCACACTCTTCTCCTCCCCCACCTGAGCCCGGTCTCATGACACAGGCAAGAAGACCAGAGATGAGAGAGGTCGCAGGTGGCTGGCGCGGCCGGAGCCGCCGCTGGGCATACCACCACACCTGGCTCGGATCCCACAGAGTGGGGGTGCCATAAAGACCACATTAAGAAGGAGCCATTGCAGCCTGACTCTCAGTCCGCCAGTCAGCCGCTCCACACAAAACACACATTGGGCTGACCACGCGGTCCGAGTTATCCCGTCAGTTGGCAACCTTCCAAGCCACGGCTTTTAGCGCACCGTGATAGTTTCAAGCGCATCAGATTGTTTATAGTGAGGAACATGCGCTGAGCTGTCGACCTAACTCTCCCAACCCCCACCATCAGACACTGTCCGAGCCGGTCAGTTGCCTGATGTGGGAGTGGGCGTATTGGCTGATGGATCGGCGTACCCGTCTTTGCGCTCCACAGCACGACCTGGCCCCCATAACGCACACACCAGGATTCACAAACTCAGGGGATATGGAGCAGCCATCGCCGTCTGACTCCCAGTCCACTGGTCAGCCACTCGACACACACAGCACATACACTGAGCCGACGGCGTGGTCTGGTGGAAGCGTCAGATTGGCAGACTTCCCAGCCACGGTTTCTAGGAAACCGTGATATACTCTGGTAAATGGTGATTGTGAGGGTGTTGTCGATGTATTGGTGTAGGTAGTGTGCGCTGATGTAGCTTAGCCTCCGGTGTTTTACCGGAGGTTGTCGGGGAGGCGCCTGTGTCCTAATAGGCCCATGCGGTGTGTAAATGTGCGGGAGCAGTGAGGGCAGTGAAGGCGGGCGCGTCGACTGTATGTCGGAGCCCCAGGCACTGGTTTACCAGCCTCCGTGCGATGGATTCGCAGGTGACTGACCAGACCGATGCGTGAGTTGAAGTTGCGGGCGCAGTGTGGGCAGGAGAAATCGGTAGAGGCTGGGGCGATGTCATTCATGGTAGTGGGGGTGGCAGGGGCGCTAAGAATGGCAGGAGCGGAGGGTGTGCATGGTGTATCGGTGTTGTCGGGAATGTGGTGTATTCCGCTGTCATGGATGCGCATGTGACCGAATAGGCCCATGCGATGAGTGAATGCGCGAGGACAGTGAGGGCAGTGGAGGCGACGATCTCCGCTGTGTGATGGTGCTCCAGGCACTGGCTCACCGGTCTCTGTACGATGTATTCGCAAGTGACCGACCACGCCGATGCGTGAGGTGAATGTGCGGTCGCATTGAGTACAGCTTAGGAGAGATTCCCCATCGCTGATGGTGGTGGTGGTAGTGAAGGCGAAGGCGATGGTGGTTGCGGTGGTGGGGGTAGCAGGCGATGAGTAGATGGATGTGGTCTCTATGATGGTGGGAGTAATGGAATTGATGCCAGGAGTGAGGGTGGGGGAGTCAGAAGGAGGGTTGGCAGAATTTGACGTAGAAATTGGAATTGTCGGATTGTAGGTACATTGCGTCCGAAGATGTCCAACCAGAACGATTCGCGCGCGGAAGATGCGTTGACAGCGCGGGCATGTTGGCAGGGCCTGGGCATTGGCGTTGTTGGTCCGGGGCGCTGGTGACTTTCGTGCCGCTCTTTTGGCCTTGGCGGCGGCGATCCGGTTGGCCTCATAGATTTCTGAACCAGTCTTAACTGATCTTCTCCATGCCGGTCTATCCTGGGCGAGGTCCTCCCAGGTCGCCGAGTTGATTTGCAGTTGCTTCAGCGATTTCATTCAAAGTGTCCTTGTAGCGTCGTTTTTGACCTCTCTGCCGGCGAGAACCCGTAGCGACATCACCGTATAAAAATCGTTTGGGTAGTCGCTCGTCGTCCATTCTTACCAGGTGGCCGCTCCATCGCAGTTGCACTTGCCTCAACATGGCATGGATGCTGAGGATTCCGGTCCGCTCCAGGACTTCCGTGTCCGGGATCCGGTCTTGCCGTCTCAGCTTCAGTATTCTGCGGAGGCAGCTGAGATGAAAGTGATTCATCTTCCTGGCTTGGTTCGAGTAGACGGTCCAGGTTTCCGCTCCGTAAAGGAGTGTCGACAAGACGACGGCCTTGTACATCTTCAGTTTGGTGTTCAGGTGAATACCGTGGCGATTTCACACGGAGGCCTGCAGCGGGCCGAAGGCCTGACTAGCTTTGGAGATCCGTTGGGCAACCTCGTCATCAATTTTTGTGTTGCGCGATATCGTGCTTCCCAGATAAGCAAAGGTCTCCACGTTTTTGAGTTGAGCACCTTTGACATTGATTCGAGGAGCATTGTATTCCGCGCTGGGTGGCGGCTGGTGCATGACAACCGTTTTGTCTGTACTGATTGTTAATCCAAAATCGGCGCAGCCTTGATAGAAGAGGTCCATGCTCCTTTGCATGTCCTCCTCCGTCACGGTGTTAAGAGCGCGTTCGTCCGCGAAGAGTAAGTCATGGACTCTAGTCGTAGACACGCGCGTTGGAGCCTGCATACGCCGACTGTTGAGAAGATGCCCGTCAGTTCTGTAGGTGATGCGAATACCAGGCTGCTCATCACGGTAGGCGTCCATCAGCATAGCCGAGAACATGAGACTGAAGAGGGTGGGGGCCAGAACGCAGCCCTGCTTCACTCCGTTGGTCACTGCGAATGCTTCGGATACCGTCCCGTTGTCAGTGACGCGCACCGTCATCCCGTCATGAAGCTGACGCACCATGTGCGTGAACCGCTCAGGACAACCAAATTTCTGCATGACTTTCCACAGTCCGTCGCGATTCACCGTGTCAATTTTTTTCGTCATATCCATGAGGGTAGTTTAGAGGTAGGTTCGCGTCTCCTGGCACTTCTCTTGTAGCTGGCGGGCGGCGAAGATCATGTCGGTTGTTCCGTGGTGTCGTCGGAAGCAACATTGGCTTTCCGGGAGCAGTCCCTGCTCTAGGTGACCGTTCAGACAATTGAGAAAGATACGGGTGAAGATCTTCCCGGCGATGTTGAGCAACGAGATGCCTCTGTGTTTATCACAGAGTTGCCGGTTCCCCTTCCGTTGTAGAGATGGACGATGGTCGCGTCTTTGAAATCCTGAGGAACTTGTCCTTGGCGCCACATCTCCTGGAAGAGTGTTTTGATTTCTGCCATCAGCCGGGGCCCACCGTGCGTGTAGACTTCCGGTGGGATTGCGTCGGATCCCGGTGCTTTACCGCTGGAAATCTGCTGCACGGCCCGGATGGTTTCTGGTAGGGAAGGCGGTAGATCCAGGTCATTGTTCGTGTCCACTTGAGGGAGCCGGTCAATGGCAGCAACGGAAATGGCTGATGAGCAATTAAGGACATTTCTGAAGTGCTCGGCCCAGCGCTTCAGAATTTGCGATTTCTCTGACAGCAGTGTTGTGCCGTCAGAGCTGAGCAGCGGTGCGGACCCCTTGATACACGGGCCGTAGGTGGCCTTGATGGCTTTGAAGAAGTTTTTCATTTCCTTGCGGTCCGCATACCCCTGGATTTCCTCAGCCTGTCGGATCATCCAGGCATCCTGCATCTCCCGCAGCCGTTGTTGTACAAGGCGCCGGCATCTGAAAAAGGCTGCTTTGGTGGCGTCAGTCCGAAGGTCCATGTAGGCTTTGTGTAGTCCATTCTTCTCCGCGAGTAAGTTGCTGATGTCGGCGTCATTGTCGTCAAACCAGTCCTGGTGTCGACGGTGTGCGCGTCCGAGTACATCGAGGGCGGTGGACTGGATGACATTTCGCAGTTGACACCATCGTGTCTCCACGGTAGCGTTATCATCTGGAGCATGCAGGTCCTCCAGTTTCTCGGTAATTTGGTTGCTGAAATCAAAACAGTGAGCAGGCAAATTTAATAAAAGAGTATTTAACTTACCTGGTGGCCTCTTACCTTGGGGCCTTCGTTGGGGTTGCAGTCGGAGCCTCATCTGGGAGATGACGAGGCGATGATCTGTCCAACCATCGGCATCGCGGATCGCCTTGGTTACCAGCACGTCCTGTCGATCTCGCCTAGTTCAGCAGATGCCAGCGCCGCGACCGAGGGGGCATCCACGTGGCCTTCTCCCGCGTCGGAAGGCGGGCGAAGGTGTTGGTCAGCAGGAGACGGTGTTCCGCACACGTGCGCAGAAGAAGGTTGCCATTATGGTTACAGCTACCGAGACCGTGGGGACCCAGCACTCCCTGCCAGGCAGCGTGGTCCGTCCCGACGCGGGCATTGAAGTCACAAAGGACAATTAACTTGTCCTCTTTCAGCACAGTCGCAGGCAGGGCGTGCAGGTCCTTGTAGAATTCGTCCTTCGCCGCATCAGAGCTCGTCATTGGGGGGAGCGTAGGCGCTGATGATGGTGGCGAACTTGTCTCCCCGAAGAGGCAGGCGGAGGCTCATCAGGTGATCATTGATACCCTGCGGCAGACAGGGTAGACGTCCCACGATGTCGTTAAGGATGGCAGAGGTAACACCAGCGTCGCGTCGCTCTGCCTTCGGCCGGCCGCTCCAGAAGAAAGTGTAGCCGGCCCCCACCTCCTCCAGCTGACCCTGCTCAGAGAATCGGGTCTCGCTGAGAGCAGCAATGTCCGCCTTGTAGCGCGCCAGTTCCTGGGCGACTAGCGCCGTCCTCCGTTCCGGCCGGTTGCTCTTAGGATTGTCTAAAAAGGAACGAACATTCCAGGCTGCTAGTGTGAGTGGACTCACCCGAGCAGCCTGGAGAGTATGGCGAGGGGGATGGGGACGGGGGTATTGTTGTTTGTTTGAGTTTTACGACCGCGTATTTTGCGATCTGCGAGCCGCAGCTGGCTGCAGAAGACGTGAGACCCAGCATTTTTAGGGCACATTTTCTAGCCCCTTCCTCCGCGAGGAGGCAAGCAGTACTATCCCTAGATAGGGCTGCTCGGACATCCCAGACGGCTGCCGAACTCCACTATGGGTCACGGATTTGTTTTAGTGGGAGAACGACCCGAGTTAGTCTGGGCCGCCTACGGGGTTGCTGTCGCCCCCACCGTAGGTCTTTTGGAGAGGGGGGAGGTGGGAAGTTCGGGAGTCAGACATACCGGGTGTGGAGGCACACACAACACCGGAGGCCCTCACCTGGTTTAGCCCGCCGGTCGTGACGGTTGCCCGGGGTGTGGCCACTGGGAAGAACCCAACTTCGAAGAGCCACAGGTGAGAGTTGGGTGCCAGTTAGAGGCGGCCATAGGAGAATTCACCACCTGTACGAGACAAATGGAGCGACCAAATGCTATCTGTGTGGTGCTACCCCTAACTTGTACCCCTACACCCGCCACTCCACACAACACACATTGGACTAACTGCGAGGTCTGAGTGCAATTGTCAGTTGGCAACCTTCCAACCGCGGCGGTTAACGTTACCGCACACTCTTCTCCTCCCCCACCTGAGCCCGGTCTCACGACACAGGCGAGAAGACGGGAGATGAGAGAGTAGCCCTTATATAAACCTAACCTGTAGCCCTAATCTTAACCCGAACCCTACCATAAAAACTAACACTACATTTAAAACTAACTTTAAACCCAGTCATAATTTTCCTGGAATTTGGTGCAAATCTATCTGTACTGCGGATGGATCTTATTACCCTGTTCTGTACGCGTAAGCCTCAAACACTTTTATTTATTAGGACGAAGCCACAGCCCTTTTGGGCATGGGTACGATTGCTTCCCCGTTTTAAGTTAGTTCTTTCAAGTTAACAAGATGAATAATTGATATAAGTCGGATTCCTAGTTGTTTTGTTATAACGTATTGATGTCACCGAGTCCCGAGCGTAGACTCGAAGCACCCATCTTGCTATCAATTTTTATTGACCTCAGGAATGCATGCAAGAGCTTGAAGTTAATCTTTCTGAGCTTTCTAAGCTCGGTTCGGATGTCGACATGACTATTAGAGCTGAAATCCATCAACTACTGTGGAATAAACCCGTAATATTCATAAGCTGTCTACTGACGGTCAGTCGTTTACAAATGCGCAATGGTTTGGCATCCTGCGTTGCAATTACTAGGCCTTGCATTGTGACTAAAAGTACTTTAAAAACGGAACATTCGGTTCTAATATGTTTGGTGTTCGATTAAGAGAGAAAAATTATGCGACCTGGACAGAGTACTTCGATCAATTCTAAATTCAAGTATATTAAATTATGTAGGAACCACTCCGGAGCACTAGGAAAGTCAGCCTACGATTTCGCCGGGTTAACCTTCATTCATTAATTTTACCTTGATCCATCTTGTGGTCGTGCTCTCAGTATCACTGCTAACTTGTCGTACTTCTTAACCATTCCATCTGTTTAATACCTCTACGCGTTCATGTAGATTAAGATGCTGCTAACTGTTGCGCAGACTTACACTTCTTCTATCTTTGTATGTGTATTGTCACATAAATTTGAGTATTTATAAGTTCAATATTCGATAGTTGCTTTGTACACTCCCTTGGATAAGTTCGAAGTAGTTCTTCTTGGTTTTCTTGACACTTCCCCTTTTCGGTTCGAAAAAATTCAATTTATCTACGAAACCAAGCTTGCGTTACGCGACAAATGTTTAAGGCCTTACTTTCGGAAGCACTGTCTCGTGAAAAAATTCCCTTGAGGAACCTACAGTTTTATTTAGATACCTGTTAGTTGCAAGGTAATAGAAGGAATTTCCTATATCTAACCTATACGGTACTGAAAATGTGTTTTAAATCTCATTTCTTCGAGCACTTCGGCAACCAGCTAATAATCTCACCTCCCCCCTTCTTTTGGCTGGCTCCGTACGAGACAGAGACCTAAGTGGCGCCGCCAGAAGTAGTCCACTCGATGGAACAACCGAATTCGATCCTCCTTCAACCATAGCAACTGAAATGCAGAGGGGCGCGAGACAGATGCGAGATAGTTTTAGGTAGGTGGCTTAGCCCTGCTCGTCAGTAGCTATTTTCAAGTATTCTTCCACCCTCGTCCCCCACCCCCTTCCCCCTGCCCACCCACGAGGTTCATCATTTATTGGACTGCCAGGTAAGACCGCGAGGCCACGCAACCGCCACCAGATCAGCGACGGCCCCTAAACGGTAATCAAGTCGTTAGACTCGTCCACCCCACCCCGTCCTCCGCCTGGCCCTAATTTCCACCCAGCAACGCCGCCATCCCTTTGTTGCCTTCTTCAGCGGAGTGTTTTCCTTCATACATCCACACATGTCCGAGTGGTCCTGACGGCGCAGGGTGATTTGGAGGGAAGATGCGACGGAAATGTTGAGGCACAACGGACGGGACAGTGGTTGGCAGTTGGCAACATGTGTGTAAACGACGCTAGTGAAGACTGTTTACATTATCGGCAAAGGCAAGGATGTCATTGGGAGAGGAAAGTGTGTGCGTAGGGCAGCCGACTGTCAGGTGGAAATCAGCTCCTCCCCGTCGTCCCCTGCCAGCAGTTTTTCGCCAACTTTCGGTGTGGTTGATGTCACACATTCTATAAAGATGCCATTATGCGCAAGAGTGCAGTGTGTTGTTGCTTAGAATGTCAGCTTGTCAACTCTTCCTCATTAACTTATTTCAGTTGGACCCAGCTTCGCTTGCGATGTCGCTGTAAACTGGCAATAAGGTAGATCATCATTATGCGAGACTTGCCTGATCTTGGGGCTGTGAGCCGACAGAAGTCTCGGTATATTTGTTTTGCCGATCCTTCTTTACATTGACACAACTAAATGGTCTACAGTCTTCTAGTGCATCAAAACGGATGCGCTTGCTTTACGCTTTATAGGCAACATTTGACATAACCGTTGATAAATATCCACCTATCTGGTATTAGCTCTGAGTGAAATCCGAACTTCATATTTTACTTTACAGCTTCATGCACAACAGAAATATAACTACTCACTCTTCTCCCGCCTGAAATGCATGCGCCCACATGGCTGCTAGTCACTTTTGTCCCCTTTTGTGTGAAATTCCGGTGCTTGTGTTAGCGAGGCCAGGTCGCGTATGTGGCACGCGCAGAGGAGGTCATTAGGTATGTCAGCCACTGCCACTAGATAATTAGCCGGCTCTGACAGTGGCTGCGGCCTGGGACTGGTAATAGAGAGTGAGGTCGAGGACTCCGCGTACTTTCCTCCCTATAAACAATCAGACGCGCTTTAAGCTATCACGGTACGTTAAAGGCCGCAACTTGGAAGGTTGCCAACTGACGAGATAATTCTGACATCAGAGTCAGCCCACTGTAGGGGGGTTTGTAGAGTGGCCGACTAGAAGACTGTGAGTGAAGTTGCAATGGTTCCTTCTAACTGTGACCTCTATGGCACTCCGCCTCCGTGAGATCCGAGCCAGATGTGGTGACAAGCTTAGGGGTGGTCCGGCCGACCCAGTCACATGCGCCCTCCCCTGCCTCCGGTCTTCTTGGCTTCCTCATGACACCGAGCCCAAGTGGCAGAGGAGGAGAGAGTGCGGTAGGTGCAGCGCAAGTCTACTCTCACTATAATCTAATTCCCGCACAAGTCACCATTCCTGCACCAGCATGCTGTGGGTCACACGATGGACCTAATCGATGTCGACGGTAGAACTATCATTTAAGTTTGTTGGGTAGACGTCTGCATTTAGTTATCGATGGTGGAAATTACGCCTTCAACAGCATCTTCAGTATATTAGTTTATTTGAACGACAGTTGTTTAGCTGTCATTCGGCCATATACACCGAAAGTGATCGACTGGATGGTATACTCACCCTACTTATTTGCTCGGTCATGTCATCAAGCCGCAGAACAAAAAGAAAACGTGGTAACTGTATATACGTTGATAAAATAGTGTTTACTTCAGTTGATATGATCCAATTTTTAATCGTTAACCACATCAAAGTTTAGAATGTGCGCATTTATATGAGATGACAAAATTGCTGGTTAAGCCTTCCGGTACGGTCTTGCAGACATTATGATCAGCATTCAACGATGCTGTTGGAGTGGTGTTCGGGGTTGCCACGCTCACAAGAAACAGTGCTGCCTGAAGAAACTTGATTTAAGTCTGCTCGAGCTACGGTCACAGTACGACGAAGAAGGCACTAGAAACTAGGTCATGCATTTACAATAATTTGGAAATTTGGGTAATCGCCCAGCTAGCAAACTTTTGTTGTCAACCCGCCTGAACTTCCAACCTGCCAGTACGCGTCAAATGCATTATTCTGGCAGCTACCGCGGTCACACCAGTTAGTTATAAAGAAAATATTAAACATTCTTTTTTATTTGACTTCCGAGCGGGGCCTTTTTTATTTTGGGCGCTGTTCTGTCCTGATTGCCAGATAAAACCTTCTCGTTTAGCTGGATGTGGACTAGGTAGAAAAATCAATTGACAGTCGGTGATGCATAAATAAAGGCTGATATTTATTTGTCCTAACTACAGTAGGGGTACCAGCAAAGGTCTAGCATCCGCGTCTGGCTAGTGAACTTCTTTAACATGCCTTTTTGGAGGAAAATTATATTTGAGACTGAAAATGAACCCTCTAATTATTAGAACCCACAGACCATCTCAAGCATCGAACAGAATGAGCCGTTCGTTCCTTATTTGTACGTATAAAAAGTCGTTAACTCCCAGCAGAATAAGATCGCAGATGTTCGAGGCCCAGAAAAATACCGAAAGAATAAAATTTATCTTGCTTCGCCCGAGCACAGTCTCCATAAATGAACTCTTATAAGCAATGCACTTTCCGAGTACCTATTTTTGACTACCTGACCCCTGAAGTAGCGACTTGACTAGTCAGTTCAAAGGGGTGGTTTGTTATAGGGAACTCAGTTCCACAGGAAGGTGTACTGTTTTCACCGAAACAACACAGTTCAGATCTTTTCGTCACAATTTCCTGCACCTGCACGCCCGCACACCCTTGCGTTACACACCAACCTAACTCACATTGTACATATACACAAATCTCTCCGCGACCCACTATGCATCATTTCTAGCGCACTCATGAAATCCACTTTGCCAGTGTTGGTGTGGCGGGTGAAACGTCACATGTCGAAGCATGTGTACATCAATTAAATCGGAGGCATATAGTCTGGTGTACGATGTGGAGAACAGCTCGTGTGTGGGGCAAGTGTAAAAAGATTGTCTAGCCCTGACAGTCGCTGCCGCACCCGAAGGAGTTTTTAATGTCTTTTTATAAGATGGTATCTTTTCTGCCAATTTTCACACTGCATGATTGACAAAGCTGCTCCAATAATATCACATTCTGATACTTTCTTGACAACTCTGTTTACTTATATGTTGGTGTTCCCAGTAAATCGTATGGCACTTTACATGCATAAGCGTGGTGACCCCCAGTAAGTTGCCCTCCATTTAAAAACTTAATACATAATCGTGAAGGTCTGGTGAGAAGTGGTCAACCAGATATATAGGTTTGTTAAACGCTCCTTCGGACCCGTGTTCCTTTACTTGCATGTGCTTTACACTTTTATGTTGGTTGGTGTCAACTGCGGATAGGGATGAGTATGAGATTCGACAGAGTTGTAGATGAAGGCCCCGAAACTTGCAAAGTATCGAGAGCAATCCCTCAATATGCTTTCAAAAAGGGAGGATTGCAGTAGTTTATGACGAATTTGTGATCAGATTTATACCAAAAGTACCTGGGAGTGTCTGAAGTTTAAGTGAACAGTATGTCAACAGTTACCCCCTGACGATGCGCCCAAATGATGTTTCGAAACCTAGGGAAAACACACATTTAGACCTATAAATCGCCTTCCGTGGAACTTCCCTCAATTTATGTCGAAATAGTACGTCAATTTTCAGCCCCATTGGCACTCAGCTGTTTTTTTTTCATGTCTTGTGTCGTATGTCCAGGAAAGGGCATCTCCTTCGAATTATCGGCTGTTAAAATGTTTTAATTACGAATTTTTTAAATCATATTCACGATTATAGTTTTGCAATTGGAAACCAACCAGAAAGTGTTGGGTATGCGAGTTATTTCGTTCGGTTGTAAAGGTTGTAACAGGCACTGCCTTCAGGAACTTATAATCTGCAACAGATTTAATGCATAGTACTTGAACGTAGTTGCCATATTTTGTTTGTACCAAATATGGAGAACTTTGTGGCATTGCTTTTAATTTTAATTTCAAAAAGTGCTGAGGAAACTTATGGCGGACATGAGCTCTCCAAAGGAACCTACAGGAAGTTGTTGCAACGCTTAAAATTTTGCCATTTTAACATAGAAGATAAGGAACGTTCAGGAAACCTGGAAAAATTCGAAGATGAAGAAATGGGAACGTTATTCAACCACGATTTATGTCGATTTCTAAAAGAACTACCAAAAGCATTCGGAGTTACAGATGCACTGTTGGCACAGACGTCTACATGAAAATCAAATATGGCACAAAAACCAAGGAATCTAGGTGCCGTATCAGTTGACTGGAAGAAGGGCACCATAACCACGTCTGAAATGTTAATTTAAGTATGCTCATATTTGCATGGAATCGTGATTGGTAAAGAAAACTGGATCTGTTAGGATAAACTTAAACGTAAATAAACCTGGACAATGTCTGGCCAACCATCAATATCAACGCCAAAATGGAATATTTATGGAAGCAAAGTTATGCTCGGTACGTGGTGGGACCAAAAAGGAATGTTGTACTATGAGCCCCTGAAGCCATCTGAAACTGTTAAAGTTGGGCCCAGCACTAGACTCAAAATAGCCAGACTATGATAAGGTGCTTTTCCAACATGACAACGCTAGACTCCTGGATAAACTGAAGCAAGTTTACCCAACTTTAAAGAAAATTGAGGAGCCTTTTTTGGACTTCTGATTTGGTAGAACCTCGGATGTACTAATCCATAGAAATGTATTCTCCCAGAAAAGCTGGAAACGGCAATACACCAATTTCTGCAGTTATGCCTCTCTGAATCTGAAACGAAGTTTATTCGGCTACCTAACCAACCCAACTCAGCGAACACACTGGAGAAAGAAATGGCCTCTACATGAAACATATGTACATATTATATGTATAGTACCCATACATGTGCGGCAAGGATTACGGAGAGGACCACCCCCAATACAAGCACCCTTTTCGGCAAATTCCGAGGAGAACAGAGTTAGGTTTATGGTTAGAGTGATGGTTAGTTCTAAAGTAAGTTAGGGTCAAGGTTGGTGTTAACTGCAGAGTTAGAGTTTAGGGTAGAGTGATGTTTAACATCAGGGCTACGATTTAGGGCTACGATAGGATTAGTGTTAGGACTAGGACCGGATAATATGCACAGTTGCCTTTATTACTTGGGCTAGGCGTTCCTATTCTCTTGGCTTGCTTAGGCGGCCATACAAGTAACCCTTACTCGAATTTCCACAGGCCGAAACTTAATGCAATTTTGTCCTCAAATTGGACATTTGAAAGTTTGCATCCGTGAAATGTTCGGACCTTGAAAAGTTATTTGCAGAGGACGGTATCTAGCCGGAGGGCCACTCCGTCCGGGCGGGGTCGGGTGCGCGGCTCATTAAATATTTTCACCAGTGCCTGGTGGTCGCGGTGAGATATTAGCCGCGGATGCTGGACCTCATAACAGACATTTCGCGGACATTTATGGTTGCCGCTGGCGTCCTATCTCGGGCAGGCGATCGAACCTGGTGTTGGCGACACGTCAACAGAGGTCGCCTCCTCTTCTTACCTCCCCCCTCTCCTTCTCTCGTCCAACCCCCGCGCCCTCACTCCCCCAACCCCGTCTAGTGTCTCCCGTCAAGCAACACGGCACAGCCAGTCATCGTTTGGGGGATAGTGATGTGGGTGGGTGTGTGTTTGGCCGCAGAAACGCAGTCCGATTATAGCTAATGAGTGACCGCAGCAGCGCCAGAAACCAGTCAAGCGAGCGTATCTCTGTCACTGTCCCCGGTACCGGGCCGCCATTGTTCTACGATCAGAGCCTCAACACCCCCTGCGCTCCCGGTCTCCGACTAATGACTCGAGAAAATGCCCGAAAGGCAAAATTTCTATTGGCTGTTGGCACCCGGCACAAGCCATCACCGCCACCGGTAAATAGACAGGTTTATTTCAGCGTTGCACCTGTTTTGACTTCATGTTTAGTGGACTGTATGAAGCCTCCGAGCTATTGAAGCATCATTTTCTGGAAAAGAGCGCCCCCAGTGCGTAAAAGGTGATTCTAATGAGCGCCGCACCCCGTTCGACACAGTTTTGGCTGCTGCTATTACTGTAGCTGTCGTCAACGACTTTTTAGTATTATTGGGCCAAAAACCTTCGATGCAGGTGGTTAGAGTTTACTCGGACATCCAGTAGATTGGGCGGATACATGAATGGCACTGGAAGGGACTTCGACAGTAACATGAGACAGCATGTATGGACCAACATTTAACAGATTTTAGAGAGAGAGACGTATATTGCACCCCCTACTATGGAGCCACAAACGCTGCGGGGGTAAATGAGTTGATGTGGTCTGTTTGCAGTTGGTCTGTGCTCTGTGATTGGTTACGGTGGTGACAGACAGGGTTGAAAGTGGGTACATTTTCTTATTTCGATGTGGAGTGAAGTAAGCCAATGGGGTTTACCAATATCCCTAACATTTCCCAACTTTTCTTAGGTGGTTTGTGCCTACCCATCTCTCGATCATTCTTGTTTGGCGATATGACGGTAAAGATGAACTGCAAAATTGCTTGTTCGCTGTCACCACTCTGATCTCACATTTTCCGACTTCAGGGTGGCTGATTTTAGCTGCTAGTCGCGGAGACACCGACGATGCGAAGGAGCACATTCCTGAGCCCGGAAGACGCGTTTTCTCAATTAACCCGTTTAGGACTTCTTTGCGTTTTTTGTACATCCTCAGCGGAGGAAAGGAGGCTTGTGACACGTTGTGCTCATTTGGGCGTTTTCGTGAACAGCCATTCTTACAGTAACATAATACAAACTTCCGTCGATCTTTTGGGCATTTTTCATCCCTCTCACTCACCTCACAGAGAACTGGGCACTAAGTTAATTATGAGAGCTTCTTTTTTCGGCTAGCGCAGGTGTTTGATAATGTAAATACATCGGTGTAAGTACATCTTCACACTGGTTTTTCGACCTTTGGTGGATCAATTTCATAGCTCTGATGTCTTGTGCCATTAAGAGTCGCAGGCTCTCTGTCCCCACCCTAAACACCTTGTCCAGTGCCTGTGGTTCAGCAACCTGTTATCTGTCTGTACTGGACCAACACGGGGGCCAACTCAGGGTAGGGTGCGCGTACCCAACAGGGGCACGCATATGTGCAGGCTCATGTCGCCCCCCGCTCTCCCACTCCGTGGGAGATTATTCATCTGAGCCCGACCCAACCTCCAAACTTCTTGACTATGTCTTGACACTGGGCACAGGTTGGTAAGGGAAAAGCGAGTGCGGTAAATGCAGTGCAAGTCTACTAACACTAAAAACTAATTTGCACACAAGTCACCCTCCCCTGTACCACACTTCTGTGGAGCATACGATGGACATCGTAGGATTACGACGGTCTAACTGGCCTTCCTGCGATGCCTCCATGGTGGTTAGGACACATCCACCTCGGAATACGACGTTGCAGATAAGTAGCGTTCCCTGACTGTCTTGTCTAAGACTGAAACGGTCCGCAACTGGTCCTTCTGCTCCCTTACTTCGTAAAACATTCCTAGTGATTTTTCCGAACACTCATCGATGTTGTAGATTGTAAGCACTCTCAATAGACTGCATGGACGTAAGGCCCACCTCGACCGTATTACTGCTTGGCACACCACTCAGAACCTTATAGCATAAGTAGGGGCCCACGCAAAAACTAGGAACACACAGATAATTACACACGATTATCTTTGGCAGTCGGTCTGCGTCGTTCTTCCCAACTCAAGAAGTCCCCCCACTCTAATCCAGGAGGCCAGCTCCTGAATCATCGATCACAAGCCAACAAATAAGGCGGAGTGGTTACCGGAAACCTTCGCCTGGATTTTATTTAATCTATATATATATATATATATATAGTTCTCAAGAATGGCAACTGAAGCACTACCTGAATACTTCTCGTTGGGATTGTGTCCCTATTTCTGTTATAAACAGAGCCATTCCACTCCCGAGTAGTTAATCATGAATGATGTTTCACAAGATACGCGAGCCCGAGTAGATTTTTGGGTTTTTAACTCACCCCATTCCATCAACCTGGACTCGAACTCTACATTAACACCGGCAGATCGGCACCTGATACAACCTAATTATTTGAGGTTTGCTTTACAACGTGAAAGATTATACATAAATTTTGAATTCTGATTGCTTCCTTGACCAGCGGGAGTTTTCTATCTTCATGTTTCTACTAATTGTGTCTGCACAAATAGGTGCACGACTTGGCCTGTTCCCATATTCATTTGGACTTTGGTAATTTAGTATGATTAATTGAGTAACTGGTTCATAAGTGCTAGCAGCCAATAACATAAAAATGCAGCTCTGGCCAAGCAAGGGGCTGGCACTCTAGGAGAACACGTGCAATTTTTTAAAACCGAGTAAGCACGGATTTGTTCGCGGACCGGTTCGTTCTATACTGGTGCCTCGATATACGTACATGTAACGTACACGTGGTCACATCATCTCGAGTCACTTACTTGACCAACACACATGTTCTCGGGGGCGGGGGTGTAACGGCGTCATCGTTCATTAGCAGACTGAAAATTCGAAAATGTTAGCTAGCCACCGAGGTGTTCGTGAAGTGTTTCAGGTCGACAGTGGGAGAGGATGGATGGCGAGCGTGACCCGAAAAACTAACACGATCGCGGCCATTTTTATGAGGCGACCGGTTTTGCAGATTCTCTCTGCACCCCCGTTCCCTCATCCTACGACCCTTCTGAATCACCAATTTGGGTCTTGCTGTTACATCAGATGTAGGCGGGTGGCAAACGCCCGTGAGACCCGCCGATCAGCCACTGCCTCTGGTCCCATCCCCGATCGGGTTCTCTCAATCCCCCCACTGGCACAAAATGAATGAGGAAACAATGAGTGAGACCAGAGCTGTTATGTGATCTTTCCTGACGCTTTCTTTAAATGCTAGGATGCATTAAACGTCGTAGTATGGTAGATTCCCGGATAGCGGGTTAACTCGGCCATGGAGAGGGAGAGCCCTAAATTGAACCTCCTTGTCTATGAGATCGGTTTACCTTCGACTGAAGGGCCAGCAGTGTGGTGCAAACTTAGGATGTTGGGCAAAATGCTTATTTACCCCCCTGCGCCAAAGCTTTCTCACGGTCATCTTCACTCAATTTGGCTGCTAGAACAGGGTGAAGGCAGAAGAATGCAATGCAAGTACAGCTTTATCCTGAACAAGTGATGATGGTTCTCACCCGACAGGACCGGCGAACCACCGTGGGGTTTTGTTAGGTATCCAAGGTGTTTAGATCATTCCCAATTCAGATCTAGATGTGTTTGGTCAGTGGGTGACAGTAAGCTTGCCGTTTCGGCGGATGGACAAATACAAACTGCTTCCCCCCCCCCAGATCTGCTCCCGTTAAGTAGAAGGGGGAGGGCAAGTCATGTGGTATGGTGAGATTAGATCGGGCCATTGCTTATCGGGTTCAATTTAACCTGCCTTCGGCATAACCTGGTCTTCTAACTAGGGAACAATGGGTATGAGAGAATAAAGTGTGATCGATCCGGCTCAAGGCCTAATTTTCACAATCAAATTTATGCATTTGCTCGATCCTCCCATCCCCACCCTCTCCACTGGAATCCTCTTCTTGATCAGGATGGAAGGATTGGCAGCTCGGAAGAAATTGGGATCCGCCGCAGAAGTCATGTGTGCAGTTGGTATTACCATTGGATGGTCCGCGGCGACTGCTTTTTCGTCTGAACTAGGGGGCTGCTTATGTTGCAACTAGCCCTCACTGAAGGTTTTTCCCGTTATCGGCTGTGTGAGGAGGCGTCGAGGAGTCCTTCGCAAGACTAAGAAGCAAGCCTTATCTTCCCATCTACTAAATTCTAATGGACAAGCGTGCTGATGCCGTAACTGGATTTTTATAGAAAACGAGGCCATCAGAAAGCTGAGAGTCTTACCGAAATGTGGCAAAGGCCTATTCGTCGAAGTGAGTAGATGGAAATGTCTATGAAAATTTTCCTGCGTTTACCCCTTCTTGAGTTCAAGTACCACCGCAGATAACGATGTCAATGTTTTGGCTGATGCTGCTGTTTCTGCTACTGATGATGATGATGATGATGATGATGATGATGATGATGACGACGTGAGGAGGAGGATGATGATGATGATGATGATGATGATGATGATGATATTGATGATGACGATGATGATGATGATGATGAGGATGATGATGATTGATGATGATGATGATGATGATGATGATGATGATGATGATGATGATGATGATGATGATGATGATGATGATGATGATGATGATGATGATGATGATGATGATGATGATGATGGATGATGATGATGATGATGATGATGATGATGATGATGATGATGATGATGATGAGGATGATAGGGACGATGAGGATGATGATGAGGGATGATGAGGATGATGATGATGATGATGATGATGATGATGATGATGATGATGATGATGATGATGAGTGATTGATGAGGATGATGATGATGATGATGATGATGATGATGATGATGATGATGATGATGATGATGATGACGATGATGATGATGATGATGATGATGATGATGATGATATTGATGATGATGATGATGATGATGATGATGATGATGATGATGATGATGATGATGATGATGATGATGATGATGATGATGATGATGATGATGATGATGATGATGATGATGATGATGATGATGATGATGATGATGATGATGATGATGATGATGATGATGATGATGATGATGAGTAGTAGGAGGAGGGGAGGAAGGTTCAGGAGGAAATTTTTATATTTACTACAAAGGTCATTGTTTACGGGCTAAATCGGAATTAGATAACTGAAAATTCTTCCCCTAGAGAAAAAGTTTTAATTGCCCTAATATCATCTGTAAGTGGGGGTCGTTTTTATTTTAACTAAAAGCATCAGACGCATCATTTTTCTCGACAATATAACAGCGCTATCAAGTTTTCCTACTATCCTTTTGCAAGCTCCAAGATATTACAATGTGTTTATTATACTAGAAACTTAACTTTTTTTGTCGACACAGGCCGTATTTGACGAATTAAAACTCAACCTTTTCGGGCGTAGGTTATCAAACCAGAAATTAGTTTCTTTCAGGCTACCGATAAAGAACTAGTTAACTTACGGTTTATAAATTTAAACGAAAGTTGGTCAGCCATCCTCAACTAGTTTGCACTTCCCGCGTGAGCTAAGACCACCGGCGCCCGCAAGTCTCGTTGTCCACCGTGTCGACGAGCTAGCCAGCATGGCAGCGCCACAAGCACGACTCGAAACGCCATTGGATACTTTAAAGCCCGATGCGCGTCCGATGGTCTGGCTGCACTCTGGGCGTTGGTTAATGGGCCTGACGCTATCTACTGAGTTGCGCGCGCACGCAAAACACAGCCCTCGCTCTCCGCCCACTCCCAGCTATGACCTTTACGCCTTCCGCACTCGCCGTGCCACGGTTTGCCGCAGCGACTGTGTGCTCAGGTATGTGCATATGCGTGCTCGCGTGTGAGCCTGTTTGTGAGCGGGCTGACACAGCTCTCCCGAGGCTGCCGCTTCGCCACATCCAGCCTTCACGGTGCACCAATGACCAACTGGAACGGAGTTAAGGCTAGTGCCGTCACCATCCCTCCCCCCTCCCCCCTGACCCTACCCCAGAGGGATAGGAAAATTCTTGGGCATTCGCCTGCTCAAGGCCCCAGCACTCCGAAGAGCTCCAACAGCATTCGTTAGGACGACGGCTGACGGGTAAGTCCGGCTCAAGCCGAATTTTTAAAGTTTCGATTGCCCCACCTCTTGCCTAACGTTGACACATTGGGCTCTAAAGAGACACAGTCAATCAGTACCCAAGGACAGCAGTGCTAGTTCAGAGTCCTTTGGGTACATGTATAAATTGGCTTCCTGTACAAGGAGGTGGGGAAATATGAGATTGTGATGTTAGTCTAGCAATAGGACTAGGGCCACTTTTTGCATCGTATCTCCGTTGTGAGCTGCATTGACGGCGACGACTGTTCCCTTCCTCGTTGAGCAGTATGACGTTATTCCACTAAACGCTAGAC
Organism: Schistocephalus solidus; assembly: GCA_017591395.1. Classification (NCBI taxonomy): domain Eukaryota; kingdom Metazoa; phylum Platyhelminthes; class Cestoda; order Diphyllobothriidea; family Diphyllobothriidae; genus Schistocephalus; species Schistocephalus solidus. The sequence continues at coordinate 649 of WEDG01002688.1, read as the reverse complement.
ATAAGGTTGTCAGGACAATTTAACGAACTTCATTTAGACATATATGCTATCTTTAGGCACAGATGGTATTTTTTATTGAAGATGCAGTCCTAAACACCAAGATTCTGAATGATAAACCAGGAGCTTAGCAAAACTGTCAGTCACAAACCTGCTTATCTTAGTTTCCCTCCGACCAGTGATTCACAAACTATTGTCAATGAAACAAGAGATTTTGCTTGAAAGAAAGCATGCGTTAGCTAAAAAAAAGTATTTTGCCGAAGTACCTATATTCTCATTATTGGTGGACCGAAAATAGTTTGTGCCTTCAGTAAATGAATTAAGTGCTACTTTCTTAATAGGAGGAGATTCCCAGTTATAAGAATGACAGACGGAGACTACGGTTTTAAGCCCCTCTCTCTCTCTCACTGTGTGTGTTTATGCTATGCTCCCTCTGACTTTCAGTCAATCCCAGGCTGCGGTCACAGACTTCAGCAATTTCTTTAAGTAAATGGACCGTCAGAATGCTCTTGACATATTCAATCTCCTAACGCCTGCATAAATATAGGTTTCTCCCTAACGGACCAACAGTTTTCGGAAACAAGCACTAAAGCTTTTTCTGTATAGGTTTTTTTGTGCTCTTTGTGATGACTGATCATCGTAGATGTTTTAC